>CAJNDV010015669.1:103015-126342 GCA_905221635.1 Symbiodinium sp. CCMP2456 | reverse complement strand
AGACGGCTCTGTACGTATTGCGGAAAAGATGCCTCAGAGCGGAGGCTTGGAAAGTAGGTGTATGGATGGCTCCAGCGGCCCGTCTATGGTACACCCTAAAAGGGGCTTGTGGGGTTTCCCCCTGTACGAAACTGGCTACAAACTTAGGCAAAAAGTTGTTGTTGAGGAGTGTGGAGATAAACATGCAAGCCAGCTAGCCCTGAAAAGCAAACAATTTTTTTTTCTCTCTCTCTCTCTCTCTCTCTCTCTCTCTTCTTCCACCGGGCATGAGGGACTGTTAAGGTCCCTCGGCCACATGGGCCCCCCGTGTGTTATGGGGCTCTCTCTCTCTCTCTCTCTCTCTCCCTCATCCACACCCACACGCACAACCGCCGCCCTCGCTATGTTCGAAATGCTTGAACCGGAGTCGATGCATCGTCAGCATTCCACCGATGTTCTTGACCGAACTGGCATGTGTCGCTCTGTGGCTTTCCCTTCAATGCTTGCCTGTGGCAACGGCTCCCCCGTCATGTGGCTCATGCCTTGTCACGCGAGAATCTCCGATCCCAGCACATGTGTCGCTCCCCGCTGGCCAGGCCTACTTGAGAACGTCCATCAACTATTCGTCCATCGACAGGAACCACCTGCTGGCCATCTGCTGTCCAGAGGAGCCCAAGTTTACGGCGTTTACGGAAAGCAACAGAGACGAGCCATGGCTCACTTCAGCCATAAACCAGGTTAAGTGGAGGGACGCAATCCGCAAACCCTTAAATCGAAAGACACACGAGTGCTGCTTGCAGGCCTCTCCGGCTTTGACGAAGATGCGATCGCCGGCACGCAAATCTAAGACACGCACCTGGCAAGAAAATGTGTGGTCATGTGTGGTCTTTGCGTTGCCTGAGAATGCTGGAGTCCGTGGTGCCCTGACCAAAGGCGCTGAGGCATCGCAGAGCCCTGACCTCACGGCCCTGCTCGGCATCTGCCAGCGTCTTCACGTGAGCATCGAGGCGCCGGACAGTCTCCGGGCCTTCTAGAAAGCGAACTGATCCCGTCTGCTATTTGGGACTGTTGAAGTTTTCTGCCAAACTGAGACACCACGAGTCCTCAGGCTGAGGTCAGGGCATAAGCTGCCAAGAGCATCAAGAGAAGCTTGAGCTCTCAAGGAGAGTTTTTCCTGTGACAGCGGCCGTCAATTTGGATATCAGCTGGGAATCTGAAGCATCACGTCGCACATGCTTTTCTGATCTCTGCGCTGGCGCATTCCGGTGACGAGCTGCGGTGGGGATAGTTTCCGCTCTGCTTGGCTTGTTTCCAGATCCCATGCAGCTTGTTGTGCGCGGAGTCACCTAACTTCACCTGCTAAGGTGAGTAACTAGAGTCTGACTTCAAAGAGCTTCTGCCACCATCGGCTTGCAACTGCGAGTCTCACGATGGGCGTTCGGCTTGCAACTCAGCAGAACCTCTCTTGATGCCTGACCGGTCTCCGAGCTAACGGAATTCACCCGGCTCAAGACGACACTTAAAAGAATACATGAATTGAAGACGCTGCCTCAGATCCTGGGCAGCGCTCTGCTGCCCGACACGGCGTCTATCAACTACCATCACGCTCTGCCGGCAATTCTCGTCGGACAAAGGATTAAATTTTCTCTCCCCGGCCTGACTTACCCTACAGTCTTAGCCAATTCTTTCATTTTCCAAAGCTGAGCAGAGAGCGATGCTACTTTGACTTTGCTTCTCATGGGCTCAAGCTGAACAACCTTTACCAAACTATCTGCGCCGGTAGGTGCCAATGCCCACCTCTGCAGCAAGAGTGGCAAGGTCGGAGATCCTTGGCTGCGGGAGGCTGACCATAATCTCCCTCCCGACCGACGCGCGGTAACGAATGGGTCACGGCCCTGTCACCTTCTATGTCTTCTTCTGCAAACTGCACCCGCGGTGCAGGCTGGCTGAAACACTCTTCTTAAAACTTGACCCACAACTCTGCTTCCGTACCGTGATAGTCTACAGACACCACCAGGTGTGCTTCAGGCAATTACAATCTTGGTGGCTTTGAACAACTTGATCGATTCGCATGTGGCCAAGATGCTTCTCGGTCAGCTGCCTCATCTCAGGCCTAAGATTCCATTCCGTCAGGGTCCCTTCGTAGAGTTCAAGCCTGCGCTTGTGCGAATGTTAAGAGCCTTCCACTGACACGGATGCGTGCTACTTCTGCCAAGCTTCCCCAAGCGCTTGTTGCTCGCCTCCACCTGAATACTAACAAACCGTGAAGCGAACAGAAGTAAAAGGGAAGCCCTGAGGACTTGCCAGTTTACCAGTTTTGGGTAAGGACAGTCCAAGGGCAACGCCGGTCTGCCTCTTTCGTTCTTCGCAATGCATGCCCGTCAGCCGCTGCAACAACTCTTCGCAACTGCCACGGTTGCTACGTCGAGGCAGCACAAGAAGACTCCCTAGCAGCCCTAGCAGCCACAGCATCATCTCATTCCTTTCCATGCGGGGGCACTGCACAACTTATCTGCGACATACTTGCGACATCTATCATGAACTTGCTGACGGGCGGCTTCTGCCAGGTGTAGGAGTTGCCTGCGCAGAAAGAAGCCTAATGATCTCTCCTGTCTAAGCAGTGACCTGTGGTTCTTCCAGCCTGTGCAGGACTTCGACAGACCGGTCGAGGCTGTAGAAGTCGGAGTCTTCAAAGTCTTGAAGCAAAGGCCGCGTCAGGTCTCTACCTTCGGCCGTGCAGAGGAAAGCCGACACTCCAAGCAATCTTGCTCACCGCCTCCTCCGTACACGAACTTCAATCCATTTTCCTGTGCGGGGCCGTGAGTTCTCTGTGGGCTTCGGACTGCTCAGGTAGCAACTCTGTGATGTCTCCGTTTTCTTCTGTAGTATGGCTCACCAGGCCTTAGCAGGGGAGTCGTCCGGCCACCCGTCTGAGGTGGAAAGGGCCTTCTCCTTCTGCAGAATCTTGAACATTCCTCTTTCCTGCACTCGAAGACCCAAAGCATGAGCCACCCACCAAAAACTGAAGCGAAGGCGCAGGGCAGATAGCTGGGGAGGCGAACTCAATACTGCAGAAAGATCAACTAGATTCCGGAAAGTGCACTGATTCCGAAGGCCTGTCGACGCTTCTGGAATGCCATGCCATGGTTCTTGTCCTAAGGTTCACATGATTACCCATGATTACCCGATGTTCAACTTCGACTTCCGAATGGAGGTCTCAGCACCATGCCCTTTTCTGCTGCGACACCAGGGAAGGTCTCTTGAAACCTTAGATACACCGTTCAGGTCAACGCAAAGAAAACTCACATGGACTTTTGTTTGGGAGCAGTGATCACATGAGCTCGAATTCATGGGGCAAACGTGCTGCAAACTATGCTCTGCCCGGTACAGAGAATCGACAGCAGAGCCTGTCTTTCTCGTAGCGACACTGGAGGAGAACTCGTGTGGCAGTCAATGCCAAGCAGCCGATCACTTGGATGCCAGCTCTATGCATAAGCCAGCGCCATCGCTTGCTTTTGAAGACTTTTCCTCGAGCAGGGCACAAGCTTGACATGGGCTTGAGAAATCGAACCTGCATGCGAGCATCCCCATTTGGGATCGCTGCCATCAATGACGAAGCCAAACTTCCAACCCTGCATCGGCTCTCAGTGTGCCAATCGAGGCCATGGGCCCAAAGGCTGTGCACACACTTGTGTCTGCATCTAACAATCTTGTTCTCGAAAACACAGCAGCCAAAACAAGAAGCATTGTCCACGGGAAAGGCCTCTCTCAGGACCATAGGCAAGATCCATCGACGCCACGCTGGAACAATGATGCCTCGGATCGTCGCAGATCGCGCGCACTAACCGCGTTTGCAAGCAGGAGCCTGGCAGGCAACATCAAACTCGAGTGGCACTGGGAACTGCTACACCGGTGAGCCCCGTACGTTCTTTAGTTTCGCGATTTCGCATCAATGCAGTGACAAGTTTGCTGTTCTCAGCGGCCTGGGCTATTATTGCAGGTCACCTCAACACTCTTTCGGCAACTCTGATCCTCACACACCGAGATAGTGAGAGAGAAAGATAGAGACAGGGCGGACTTTCTAGCTTTATCAAACTCAAGTTAGCGCGTGGGATCTTGGGCTATGTGCCCGTGGCAGACGAAGCCACTCAACATGATTTTCCTGAATCGGACCGTTGTCTCATTTTGAACCACTGCAAGATGCACCCTGATGACCACAGAGACAAGAGCCAGACGAGAGAACCTCTGCTTGCCGTATTCAACGCGTGCTCGGGTATGTGCTTCAGGGTGTGAAAAACCCAAAGCTGCGGAGAGTGCGCTAGGACTTGACTATGCAGCAACCTATGCGGGATCCATAGCTCGCATTGCGAAACTGTTCTGCAGGTCGAGCTGTGGAACTTGACAGATTTGCCGACCAAAAAGAATGTAGACGAGGTGCTTGCGACACTCGGATGACCACAAAGCTCGCCCATCCCTCCTACCACTATTGAAACTCTGCAGACGGATCGAACGCTTTATCGCCATGAGCAACCACATCTCATTCGCAGTCGCAAATCGAGCCTTGATATCTCTTCGACTTGAAATCAAAATGCAATGTAGAACGGGACCCGGGTCAAACGAGTTACGACAGGAGAGGAGCCGAACGAAGCTTAGTCTTGCATGCCAAGCCTCAGATGCATGCAGCTGCCAGGGCCAGTTTCATCGCCAGCGGTGGCACTCGGAAGAAAGTGCCCTGCGCTGCTATAACCTGTGAAGAGCGACAATTTGCCAACGGCTGGAACCGCTCCAGCAAGTTCCCCAGCCTCTATCGCCCGATCGAAACACTGTTCCTCGGCTGTGCGAGCAATGTTTCTGTCGAAGATGCCGCAAGTTGTAAAATGCACATAGATCTTATCAACAAAGATGCATTCGGCCTAGTGGTCCCGTTTCAAGCCATCCCAGTGTTGCCGCAAGCCACTGCAAGCTTGGGGTCATGCAACGCTCAAGCGTTGTTGTGCCGTCTGACTCTCTCACCGGGTCACGGATGCACTTCTTACACCAAGCAAGTGCCGGAATTCATAAGCTGCAAGGACTCACACCAATCTGTGTTCCGTGAAGGGAGAGGAGAGGCTTTCAAACACGACTCGACGCTTCTGTCACATGCTTGGAGCCTCTAGGGAATTTGGCCCAGGCATCCCATGCAAAGCCCACGAGGATGGAGTTGCCACCAATGACCTCTCGCTGCATGTTGCATGCTTGGCACCCTCCATTGCTTACTCTACGTGAGCAGCCCGGGACCGCGGAGGCTTGACAATGCCAAGTGCAGCAATGCACGGAGCTGTCGCATTAGCCAGCTGCCTACATGTGGCACTGCAAAGGAACAGGCAGCCAGGCCTGTATAATCGCATGATCCAGATCCTCGCCTGTGGCTTCCAGATCAGCCAGTTTGTCAAGGACCTTGTATTGCACCGTGTCCATGTCACCATTCTAGCAGCGACGGCGAGTTTTCTAAAAAAACATGCCCAGCCGACACATTTTCGCAAAACGCTTGCAGGCGAGGTTCCCAAATCGCGACGACAGCTATGAAGGTGACCAAGGCAGCCAGAATAAGATGCAGAATCATCTTCTCCTCGCTAAACCCGAGGTGCTGAGACTTGAGATCGTGTTTAGGGTCTCCAAAGCTCGAACAAAGCTTGATACGAACCTGATATGATAAGTGCACATTCTGGACAGAGCTGAGAGACAGAGCTGGTCCTTCAATGTAGAAGAGCGTCGGGGACATTTCCACTGGAATGGAAGCCCACTAACTACTTGCTCCCTCCTGGTCCACGATAAAGCGGGCCAGAGACATCTCGTGGGAGCGCGGGATTTGCTATGAGAATACAAAGGAAAAAGTTTCGCCTTTGCAAAGGACGGAAAACGATTTCTTGTGGGCATGTCACAGTCCAACTGGATCATGTCGGCAGGCATGAAGCTTCATCTAAGCATGTCAACAGATCCACACCTGGTACTTATTGCTTGCGTCCTCAGGACCAGTGACGAACAGCTGCGTGGCGACCAACCACTTGCACCCGAAGTACATGCCTGTTTTCCAGGGTACGAGTCAGAATCACTGCTGCAACGAAATCTCGCCACATCAACTATTCCTGTCACTTGCAATGTGACGACAAGCAAGAGTATGTCAGCTGCTCAAAGAATCGAAGCATTGAATTAGACACAGTCAACAATACAACAGTAATGCAGCATAAGTCCTGTCCTATCTCTCTCCAGCCTCTGCTGTACAGCGACCGTTCCGTCGAATACTTACTGAATAGGCCAAGGTGCACCAAGCAAAAGCCTGATTGAAAGAAGCCCTTAGACTTTCTTGCGCGAGGAGACCGAGCACCATGCAAACATGCTGCTTCACTGCGACACGAAGCATCTCCCGGAGTTTACTGTAGAGCAGCAGAGAACCGAATAGCGGCTAAGAAAAGCTTTGCAACATCTTCCTGCTGCCTTTTACTGTGCTTCTTGAGGCAAGCTGCAAAGCCACTTGGTACGTTCGGGGCTCTTCACCGTCGCCATCGTCGCTAACATGTAGGCCTCCGTTTGTTTCGACCATCTTCTTCGAAAGGGCTCCCCGAATCACCGAATCCACATTTGCGCCACGGCACAAAACCGCAGTCGCGCATGTATGTGTGCATATAAGCATGTACCTGGGCATGTAGGTATGTCTGTAGGTGTCAAAGTATTTAAATATGTACGTATGTCTGCATGTGCATGCATGCATGTATGCATGTATGTATGTGTATATGTACGCAGCATGCATGTATGTGTGCGTGTGTGTATATACCTGCCTACCTGCGTGCCTGCCTTCCTGCCTGTCTCTGTCGGTTTCTGTCTGCCCGTCTTTGTATGTGTTAAATATGAAGCTATGTATGTATGCATGTATCCATACATACATGCATGCATGCAGACAGACAGATAGACGAACAGACATACACGAGCACATACATTCTTGCATACATGCATGCACCCATGCATGAATACACGAGAACTCGCGAGGCATTTTCGAACGGTTCCGTCCTTGTTCTCAGATTCTCTAGTCCCTTTGAGGCGGTCCACTCCTTTTTCAACAATTCTGTAGTCTCTTTCGACCGGTTCGCTCCTCCTCTTCCTCATGTCTTTGATCTCTTTCGAACGGTTCGCCCCTCGTTCATTCAAGCGGTTCGCTCCTCTTTCTCAGAGTCTCTTCTCTCTTTCGAGTGGTTCGCTCCAATTTCTCAAATTGTCGAGCGGTTCGCTCCTCTTGCTCATTTTTCCTAGTCCGTTTTGAGCGCTTCTTTCCTCTTGCTCAGATTCTCAAGTCCCCTTCGAGCAGTCCGCTCCTCTTACTCAAATTCTTTAATTCCTTTCGAGCGATTCCCTCCTCTTTCTCATATTCCCTGATCATGTTCGAGTGGCTTGTTCTCTTTCTCAGATTCTCTAGTCCCTTTCGAGCGGCTCGCTCCTCTTTCTCAGGTTCTCTAGTTCTTTCGAACGGCTCGCTACTGTTTCTCAGATGCTCTAGTCCCTTTCGAGCGGCGTGCTCCACTTAGATTCTCGATAATTTTCGAGCGGTTGACTGCTCTTTCAGATTCTCTAATCATCATTTTCGAGCTTCGCTCTCTCGAGCGCTTCACTCCTTTTTCTCAGATTACTTGGCCTCTTTCGACCGGTTCGCTCCTCGTTCACAGGCTATCTAATCATTCACGAGCGGTTCGCTCCTCATTCTCTAGTCCCTTTCGAGCGGTTCGCTTCTTTTTCTCCGCTTCTCTAGTTCCTTTCGATCAGTTCGCTCCTCTTACTCACATTTTCCGGATAGCAATTCCTTTTCGAACGGTTCGCTTCTCTTTCTCCGATTCTGGAATCCTTCTCGCGTGGTTCGCTCCTGTTTCTCACATTCTCTAACCATTTTCGACCGGTTCGCTCCCTTTTCTCAGATTCTCTAGTCCCTTTCGAGCGGTATGCTCCTCTTTCTCAGATTCTCTTGTTCCTTTCGGGCGGATCGCTCCTCTTTCTCAGATTTTCAACTCTTTCGAGTGGTTCGCTTCTTTTTCTCAGATTCTCTCGTCACTTTCAAGCGGCTCGCTCCCCCTTCTCAGATTCCCCAGTCCCTTTCGAGCGGTTTTCATTCCTCCTTCTCACGTTTTGAATCCCTTTCGAGAGGTATGCTCCTTTTTCTCAGATTCTCTAGTCTCTTTCGAGCGGTTCGGTCCTTTTTCTGAGATTCTCTAGTCCCTTTCGAGCGGTTCGCTCCTCTTTCTCAGACTCTCTAATCTCTTTCGAGTGGTTCGCTCCTCTTTCTCAGATTCTCTAGTCCCTTTCGAGCAGTTCGCTCCTCTTTCCCAGATTCTCTAGTCCCTTCCCCGCGGTTCGCTCTAATTCAGATTCTCTAGTCCCTTTCGAGCGGTTCGCTCATCTTTCTCAAATTCTCTAAATCCCTCTCGAGCGGTTCGCTCCTCTTTCTCCGATTCTGTAGTCCCTTTCGAACATTTCGAATCTTTTTCTCAGATTCTCTAAGTCCCTGTGGAGGGGTTCGATCTTTTTTCTCAGATTCTTAACTTCCTTTCGAGCAGTTCGTTCCTCTTTCTCACCTTTCGAACGGTTCGCTCCTCGTTCTCAGATTCTCTAGTTCCTTTCGAGCAGTTCACTCCCCTTACTCACATATTCTATTCCTTTTCGAAAGGTTCGCTCCTCTTTCTCAGATTCTCGGGTCCTTCTCGAGTGGTTCGCTCCCGTTCCCGCATTATCTGATCATTTGCGCCTTTCTCAGATTCTCTTGTTCCTTTCGGGCGGATCGCTCCTCTTTCTCAAAATCTCTGATCATATTCGAGAGGTTCACTTCTCTTTGTCAGATTCTCTAGTCGTGATTTTCGATCGGCTCGCGCCTCTTTCTCAGATTCTCTAGTCCAAGTCGAGCGGTTCGCTCCTTTTCTCAAATTCTCTAGTCCTTCTCGAGCGGCTCGTTCCTTTTTATCAAATTCTCTAGTCCTTTCGAGCACTTCGCTCCTCTTTCTCAAATTATCGCGCCTCTTTCTCACAGGCATGCATACCTGCCGGCATGTGCCTACGGTGTCTATTGTATGCCAGACTACAAATATACATAGATGCATACACACATGCATATTAAGATTCACATTTGTGTTTATCTACTTGTTTTCCTGTTTATTTAGTACAGTATGCGCACCACATCATGCATGAAGATCTATCTTCCTACGTAGCCTGTGCGTGTGCATGGGTCATCGGGCCTGCATAAAGGTCCAAGGCGACGGTACCTGCGCAGAATAAGGCCCCTGCCTTGGTTGTTCGGCTGACAAATTCAGGGGTACTTGTGTAGAATCTGGCCACAATGGGCGTTATACACAAATCCAACGTTCCGTCAATTCTTTTTGCCTTGGACTATACCATGCTATGCTATGCTTCTCCTTTGCTCTACGATTGCCGAGCAGCCATCAAGAGCGTCTCGATGTCACTGAAGCTGCGGGTTGTTTGCACCGCCCAGCTATCAAGCCCTGGGAGCTGCTGCAGGCGCTTATCTTATCCGACACATCCTGTAGCATAGTATAGTATAGTACAGCCAAAGCATAGTGACAGTACAGTGATAAGAAAAATGACAGCAGCGAGATGGTATGGTGATGCTTTAGTGATCGAATAATATGAGTATGGCACTACAGCACCAGCACAGCATTTTGTGTAGTACTAGCCCAGTCTTGCCAGAGTACGCCGCAGCAAGGAATTGTATAACATAGCAAAGAATAGGATATAGCAGCATCGTGTACGGTATAGCATAACATGGGCACAGCATTAGCGTAGTATCAGTCCAGCGAGAATACTAGTACAGTACTAGTAGTAGTACTAGCGTTAGTTTGAGTACTAGTGTAGCATTGTCATTAGTATAGTATAGTAAAGTACAGTACGGCGGCGTAGAGCCCAGCATAGGTCGATTAAGAGCATAGCAAAAGAATACAAAATACTATGCGTATATATACGTACAGTATAGTCGTCGCGTATAGTACAGTGTAAGTATAGTTTAAAAATAGCTTCAGTATAGTATAGCATAGAAAAGTATCGCATAGTATCATACACTGTTTCTCTCTCGGTACGGAGACGCAATTGCATACGATTCGGCAGGCTTCCTTGCATCCTCATGTGGCGGCTTAGGTCTGCGTGAAATGATACATGTGAGCATGTCACTCATGCCTTCAACGTCGGGCATATAGCCAGATATCCAGAATCGCACCGTCTGGACCTAGGAAGCCACATTCAATGGACAATGGCTACAATGTGGCATCGATTGTCCTTGCTACAACGGCACAGGTGTATTGTTGCTGCTAGCGGCGGTCAGAAAGGAGAGGGTCAACGCCAGCACATTGTCCTCTGGCTCTTCAGCTTCCTCGTGCCACATGATGTAGCACCTTGCCCAACATGTCTTTCAGCACTTCTCCAAACTGTGTGGAGGAGCTTGAACTCAGAACAGATCTGCTTCAGTAAGAGCCCCACTCATGATAAAGATCTTCCATGCGGTCGTCGTACAAGCTTGAGAAGGTTTTCCAGTTTTCGGCGACCCTTCCTGCGGCTTGGATGGGGAAAGCTACCTCCTGTGCATGGAAGTTCGTCCATACACACGAAATACTTTGCTGACACGTTCGCGGCTGTTGCGCCAAGACTCTTCTCTGCTCATCGAAATACCTTCGAAGGCTCGGTCAATGCAGAAATCCTCTAGGCAGTGCATGGCTGGAGACACTCGTGAGTATCTCATCCCGAGCCGTTTATAAGCATGAAGTTTGCAATCAGGCTGCCACTGCAACAGGAGAAGCGAGATGGCCGCAATCACCTACGCAGCTACAAGTCACGCTCGGCTCAGAGGAAGCACTGGCAGCATGTCTGGCAGAATCTTCGGCCAAACCAAACACGGCCAAGAATCGACTATCCAGGCACTCATCTGCCAGCTGCTGCAAAACGTGTCCATTTGTTGGAGAGTTCCAAACCTTGCTTGCAAAACCAAACTATCTTTGCACCTGCCACCATGCATTGCTAACAAAAGCGCTAGCGAAGGCAGAGCCACGAATTGATGGCGGCAAAGCCGGCGACATGAGACAGAAGTACTTTCCAGCAAGTCATCTGCGACTGCAAGTCCTGCGCGGACATCCTATGCTGAGCACCTCGAGCCCTCCCTGCGGCAGCTGTTACGTTCCTATGTGGTACCCCGAGAGACCAGAGTGAGCGAGAGAGCGACAGAGAGAGAGAGAGAGCGAGAGAGAGAGAGAGAGAGACAGAGCGAGAGCGACGGGAGGGTCTGAGGGAGGATTCACGAATCTGCATCGCCGCTCACGTCCTCAATGTGGTCGAGAGGGTGTAGCTGCTGCAGCATGACCTGAGCTAAAGATGAATCCTTGATCAGCCTTCTGCCGCCTGTCTTTATTGTCACGGCCAAGTGGCATGCTCTGGACTAAATAGCGATGCAACTGCTGTCCAAACCTGGGACACTGGCAGACCACACAAAACCGTCGACGAATCGACGACTGCTTCACGATCCATGTGGAGCGAACTCATCGCCAAATGAGTTTCTTTTTCGGGAATGCTGGTCACTTTCGCAAAGCATACGCCGACCCAGTACCAAATATCCTTTCTTCGACATGGGTGGTCGAACGTTCTCGGCATGAGGGATGATACAGAAAAGGAAAGCTCTCAAGACTACGATGACCGAAACCGATCCGACATAATCAGGATCCCACTGCCCGTCCAGGCAGCTAGCATTCGTCTGTGAGAAACCCGGTGCATTGTGCAGATGGCATGTCGAGATTGGTGCCAAGATGCCGACACCCTCTCTGAGGAGGGCCGCATGCCTGGAACCTGCGGGGAGTGTTGCTAGCTTTGCCCAGTTGCTACTGTGAAACCTGGCATGCCTCTTTGAGCTTGTGCTTCGCCAGGACGATGGCACCCTGAAAGGACATGTAGTACCTGTTTGCTAGCCCGACGTTGAAGGTCGTGCGGCGTCAGCGGGGCAAGTCTGCACTCAGATTAATTAGGCAAGGTGCAAATGAAATTCCAACGCGCCATACCAAACCTAAGACAACACTGACGACATACCATGGGCCATGCAGGATCTCTAACGCAGCTGTGGCGTTTTGAGAACGTGGTGAGCAGATCCTGCATGGCAGTCTTGCACTCCACGGCTGTATTGTCAAAGCTCGTCCATGCTGGGGCGAAAGGATGAGCTCGATCATCAGGTGCATTCAAGCAGCAAGCATCTGGCACATCTGGACCTCAGAACGATAGCTTCTCCAGCTATCCAAAGCGAGGGCTTTGACACTCAACGAAGCTGCGACATAGGCACCACGAGATGGAACTGTTGAAGGCCGAAGACATTCACAACCTGACCAGGAAAGATCCACCGTGATCCACCCTAAGCCCTAAATCTAAACCCCAGGACTCTGCAGATCTGTGAAGCCTTCACGGTGACGTCATTCACATACTGGAAAATCATTACCTCGGAAGAAAGGGCAAAAACGTTTAGGGCCTTGCTGTTGTGGCTGGTTAGCATTACTACCGTCAAAACTACAGCATTACACATGCCACAACAGTACTTTCTGTTCGGGTTTAGGGTTAGCAGTAGCAGGTGAAATCAGAGGAACAAAACAGCCAGCACATGCAAGGTACAGCACAGAAGATCGCGATGGTCTGACTGATGACTTCATAACTGTACCGTCTTATGTCCTTCAGAGCAAATCACGCAACTTCCCTGTGGTGCAAGACATAGTTGAGCAGGCTGGCTCTTTTAGAGTTGTGAAATGTTGTGAACACAGTCGACACAAGCTCGCGGAGGCAGAGGACAAATCCGGCTACCCGGCGAAACTCAACTCGACCTGGGCGGTCAGCAAGCTGGGCGTCCTTGTCGGAATTGTTCGTCAAGTATGTCAGGGACATCAATAACACCATCGCTCCAATCAAAGTGCTGGCTGCACCAACCTGGGACAGGAGCCCAAAAGCCACATGGCGGAGTCAGGACTCGTGATATCTCAGTCGTGTGCACATCCAACCAGAGGATTCACAGCTAAATGACCTATTAGTTTCATTGACCGATAACTACACTGGCCACAGTATAACATGCGACTGAGTATTTGGGATTGGCGGCCTTAGTTTAGACCAGATTCCGTCGAGTCGCATTATCAAGCATTTCGCCGTCCATCGGCAAAGTGATGGAAGCTGCGCTCCACACGAACCTCTGCCGGCTTGCGAAAGGCTCTTCAAACGGCCATGATCATCATCAGCTGCTGCGAGCAGAGCAGTTTTTTCATGATCTTCTAACTTCGTGAGGCTTGGCTGAGGCTTTGCCTGGACATTGGACATGCTTCTTGCGCTTCTCTTCGTGACTTGGGCTAAGCTGAAAGCTCGAGCCAGGGAGTGAAGGCCAAGAGAACAGAACTGCAGACGGAGCCAAGGCAAGGCCGGCAAGGCAAGGCTCAAGACTCCGAAGATTTCCGAACCTCAAGAACCTCGGAGAGAGCAAAGAGGAGCAGCAGCAGCGCGCCCTCAAAGAGCGACGCTTTAGCACAGGAACAGCAATCATACGAAAGGCCCTCTGTGCGGGCTGACCTCCATGCTGTGGCCAAGGGCCACTGACCTCAGAGGCTTCAAGACATATCCATCAAGATCCATCCGGGGCTTTTGGAGGGACCCTTGGAAGGGCTTCTTGGGATAATGACACCACTACCTGTCCTTTGAAAAGACGGGGCTCTGGTGTGGCGGGTGAAGCACCATGTCCAGGGCATATAAAAATATATATATATATATAGATATATATATATATATATAAGGATATTTGGTGCAGCGCTGCTAGGCCCCCTGTGGTTCCGTGTGGTATGGGTTCCCCCCCCTGTCCCTCCCTCGATGATCTCCGTCCGCAAGCTCCTCCCCATTGCTCAAGACTCCTGAATGAAAGTTATTCAAGCAAATGCTCGTGCTGACTTTTACCGCACCCATCCGAAACTGAGCATAGAATGACAACGGTCGGTACAACCTACGAACATCTACGAAAGAACATCGAGCCAAACAAGCTTTTGCAACTCAAGTACAAGCAAAGAACATGCGGCACCTAAGGGCAGAACAGCATAAAAGCAGTGGTGCTGCCAACAGTCACAGCGGAATGCCAGCATGCACAAAGCACATCATCGTCATTGTCCTCAGCATCATCATCATCATCATCATCATTCTCATCTGCGTGGGGAGCGGCGGGCGGGTTGTGCGATGTTGCGCGAGAGTTCCAACAGAACGTCGACAGTTACGAGGATGATAACGCGCACGAGCGCCATCCCTGTGACAGTTTGCCCGGCCAGTCTCTCAGGGCTGTGGTGGGGGGGGGGGAGCATACCGGGGGGTGGGGGCGTGCGGGTGGGGCCACCGCGGCGACGCGGGATCATATATATATATATATATATAAAATACTATACATATATATACATACATACATACATACATACATACATACATACATACATACATACTGACTGCGCTTTGCAGCGAAATCCATTGAGCATTAGGGGTCCACGAATGCATGCATACACTCGCACCATGTCTCTGTCGTTGGATAGACACAAAGCACGAGCATCAACCCGTATCAGTCATATGAGCGCAGTCATATGAGCGCGCTCATGAACCAACAGCTCTGCAATGCTCGAGAATTTGTTTTGGTAGCTCCAAGAGCCTGGTAGAAATAAATGTGCTCATGCGGCAGATGACTTGTGAGCCGGCGAGGCGCCCTGGTTTAGGCCAAAGGCTCACAATGGCTCACCTAGCGTGGGAAACTATGACCCAGTCTCGCTGATCTGAGAAGGGCATGATGAGAGCATGTCCACTCTAAACCCAAGCCTGCTCCCGTGAGGGACCACTGCATTCTTTCACAAAGCATAGCGAGTTCTCTTCAACATGCTAAGGCTGCAGACGCAAATGCAGCCAGGGTCATCAGGAAGTGGATGTCGAGCTGGGCCTTGGAATCAGCTACAGTGATGACATCAAAAGGTGAGCCATGAACAAAAGGATGTAGCGAGGAGCCGACTGCGTTTTGCATGGCTCCCGCTAATGCTGGTATACCATAGACCTGAGGAGATACAGACGAAGGACTTCCGAATCCTTGAGAACTTGCGCGACCCCATCGACTGACATGTGCCATGCAACGCCTGCAACAGTGTTGAGAGCCAAGGTGCGATGTAGACCAGCACTGGGCCTGCCAGTCCTCAGCAGAAGCATCTGGCCACTTCTTCGCCACGCGGAATCAACAACAGCATGAGAACTCTGGGCAGGCACTGGCAGATACCAGCTTGCTGCTTGCGCATGGTCAACCGGGTTGACCAAACAGGTTTAGACTTCGTTGATGTTCTGAGCGTGCAGCGAAGGCTTCGAGACGTGATGCCTGTTCCGAGCAATGTCAGGATTGGATGCCAACTCTGTCCACTTGGCCAGGCCTGGCGTCTTGACACACGCTAAGAGGGCTGACATCACGAAGGCAACGGTCACGACGGTGACGGACGCCTTCGTTCTGGACAGATCTGAGAGGCGTCGAAGTGCTGGCGCCCCCGGAAGCCAGTCCGGAACCTCTCCGTGGCTGTGCCCGTGCCCACAGCAACCACCACCGTAACTATGCCCGTGATCGTGATCGTGATCCACCACAGTCTCATGACTGTGACAGCAGTGGCTGCCACTGTGGCTGTGGCTGTGACTATGCCCGTGTTCTTCGCTTTCATGGGATTTTGCGGAGGCAACGCTGTGTTCATGCTCGTGGCCGTGACTATGCCCGTGTTCGTCGCTTTCATGGGATTTTGCGGAGGCAACGCTGTGTGAATGCTCGTGGTCATGGTCATGGCCATGCTCGAGATCCTCATGGTCGTGGCTCCTGACGAGAACTTGGCGCGGCCGCCCTTGCCGAATGCCTCTTGGTGCTGTGCGTCGCACACGCCGGCTGACTGCAGCACTTGCCGTGGCTACGGACATGGCGGCAGTGGACATCAGTCCGTAGCTTGCCACCGGGTCCTGTCCGGCACTCTCTTTCGGCATATCGGTGAAGCCTACACTTGGCAACATTGGTTCTGGCGGATGTTGCACGGTGATGGGCCCAAGTCTCGCCGCCGGTTCCATTGCAACGGATGGCTTGAATAATCCACAAGTCGGAACGCGACGGAGGGATGGCATCTACGGTCATGCGTGCCAAGCACTGCCTACACTTAGCTGGACATGCTCGAGATCTCACTTCCCATGTCGATAAACGAGATGCATGTGATCCGAGACTTTGCGGTTGATCGCACTCACAGAATGCGTGGTTCACGGTTCATGTCAAGTTGCACCGAAGTCCACCTACGAACGGCCACCACTTCAGACAGTTTAGCTTTGCAGCGGCGGTTCCCACCTTCCGGGATATGAGGACGGGGCCTGCCGTCGTAACAACTTTAGACTGTAACACACGCTCCATGCAAGAAAGGGGCCAAGCAAAGCTGGTGACTTCCCTTCTTTACATACCACTTCCTCTTGATCAAAGGCCCGAGATTATGGCCAGATTACGATGGACATTCCCATGTTCTCTTGTACGATAACATGATGCCAGGGTCCACGATGGTGTGCAGCTGCGTCCCCTGCCTATAATGGCCTGACGCATCGGTCAAATCGAAAGCGAAGCTACTGTCATTTGGTTGGTTCTGATTCGCCAGGCTTTTTCCAGACGCCTGTGCGACACCCAGTCCCCCGCCTGGATTGGGCCAGTGGCCCTGGTGGCGGCGTGCGGCACCAGCTCTTACTGGGGGGTTCTGCCCTTGGCTTCTGAGCATGCACTGCATGAACGTCGTGAAAACAAAGGCTACTAGTACTTGGTAGAGAAATGCTGCCAAGTCACCACACAGCGGGCGGGAACCTGTGGATCGCCTCGGTTTCTACTAGATCTGAGAGCTGTCAAACCTTCGATTTGAGCGGGTCTCGGAAGCGCGTCTGCAGACTCGCCCGATCTGCAGCTACTGCATTCCATGCGTCTGGTCCCTTCCTTCCACAATGAAAACACAGCCCTTCTTCGCCAAAAAAATGGGACATGGCAACGACCCAAACCAGGCCAGGCTCCGGGCAACTCCGGAGGTGCCCGGGCTTAAAGGCCGGTGGATCCTCGGCTCCAAACGGAGCAGAGCCAGCAGAGCTGTGGATCTTTGCAGCAACTTGGCGTCCCCGCACTCGCACGCTGGGGCTGCGCCGAGGAGTTATGGCCCTTGCATCAGGGAATTGTAGGGCACCTTGGAGCAGGAAGATAGCAAAGATGAGAGCTCTGCAGCAGCCGACCGTAATAAAAACGAGGGATGTCCAGCTGATGACGGGTATCTGACGACAACATAGTCAAGAAATGTGAAGAATCTCCAGCTGAGCTTTCCACAGCTGCCAGCATCTCGTTGCAAGGCCTTGGCGTCAAGCATTGCTCGAATCGATCGCACAATGGGCGAGCTGGAGCGACGTGCTGGATAGGCCACATGCAACAGTTGGCTCGAAACATGATGGATGAGAGGCAGTCTTCGGTAACTTTGTCAGATGTACTTGCCGGGTTCGGTTTGATTTTACGAGCAATTGAGATCTAGCCAACTGCAACTCTCTTGGCCACGAACGATTGTGCCCCGCTCGCACCCTGTTTCAACCTTTGCCACGATACCTCATTTTCATCCCTCTCCACCATACTGCGTTGCGCCGTTGATCCAGTCTCCCACGCCTTGACATGTCCTCGCATGCACAGAGAGCCTGACGTCCTGTGCCCTCTCGATGATCAAACTGGTCAGGGTTGGATCGATGGAATCGGAGCTGTAGCAGGGCACCCTGTCTTGCGGGTGATTCGTTGATGATGATAGTCTGAGATGCCCTAGTTCCGCGGAGAACAGAACAACACCACTCTGACACTCTGCTTCCCTTGCATCGGCCATGGTTACCCTCCGTTTTCCTCGTTTCCAGAGTGTTTCGCCCCAGTTCCTCCTTACCTCTCCTTTCCCTTCCATCACTCCCTTTTGCTGTGTTATTTCCCGCCTTGCGTCTCCCGTTCCCTTGCTAGTTACTCGATTCACCCTTGAATTCCATCTTGTTTCTACAATCCTTCCGCCGTCCTTGATCTCTATGTCCTTCTTCTCTCTCTTCCTCCTTGTGTTCTGAGTTTCTGTGGTTCCTCCTCGGCCCCCGACGTGTGAAGCGAACTCTCCTTATTCGAGGTTGAAGCTGTATATAGCTGTTAAAGATCCCTTTCTCCTAAGCGTCGCGGAAAAAGCCCAGGTTCAGAGCCATAAGACACGGCCGCTCACCTCTCTATACTGCTAGTGGCTCCTTGGTTTGTCACCACGTTGTCCCAAGTTTCTGCGTTAAAGCTGATCGTATCGCTGTTCGCTCCTTACTTCATCGCTGTCGTTCCCTTCTTGATCTGAGTGATCTCAGGAAGAGCCCTGGTGCACTGGTGAATCGGACAATTATCGGGGTAGGCGCATCCGAGTTTATATGCTGTGGGGGAGAAGGGCATGATGGCAAGGCTTTCCATAGTTTTTGCCAAACTTGGACCAAACGAGATGGACAAAGAGTCGTTGACTCTGACGGACAACGCACTGCTGTCACGCTGGTCACAAGCAAGTGCATGGTATCGGAGCATGGCAGATTTCGCTACAGCACCGCGGCAAGCGCCAGCCGTCGGCATCGGTGTTGCCTGCCAGCTGCCAATGCTTCGACCGAGGCACTACTTGCAGGCTTCCCAGCTCATGACTGTAATGTACTGTGCAGAATGTGTACGACGCTCAACGCATGTATCTGCAGCACTTTCTCGGATGCTACGGCTTCGGGTCCATGTGACACCCGCGAATAAACGCATGTTCCTGACACAGCGTGTGAAAAAGCCCACTTCGGCTTCGATGCTAGGATAACAAGTACCCGAATTTTGGCCTCACTGCGAGGTCGCGCATCGTTATTGACAGCAGCCTCTTGCACCGTCCCTGGCTGATGGGGTGCAAAGCTTCGGAGCAAGCTTGGTGACGAGGTCTCATAGTTCAACCACCTTTGCAAAACGCAGCGAAGACTTTGGACTTTTGTCCGTTTGCCAACCTGATCCCCTTGTTAGTCGTATGATGGTTTGACCAACTACCTCTTTGAGGTGCACGGGTCATTGTCGCATGGAGCTGCCACCGTGGAAGAGCCTACTTCAAGGCTGCACCAGATGCAAAGACTGCCAACATCCGCCAACACTGTACCGAGCTTACTGCATCAAAGCACATGATGCTGTGACTGATCATCTGGCCACGGTGCAAACTCAGACCTTCATATAAACGTCACACGGCGCCCGTCTTGGTCGCACATGCTTCTGTCGGGAGTCCATCCCGAGAGAGGCCAAGCTAGGCACGATGCACAGCCTGGGGCTCGCTGTTGATCTGGGTTCTTGTTAAGGGATTTAATTTAAGTTACCATAATAGGGATCTATAGTTAATAATATGGTTTCCTTATTATGGTAACTTAAATTAAATCCCTTAACAAGAACCCAGTGATTCGGTATGCTTCGCTCTTTTCTCAGCATCAGTTTCTTTTGGAGGGTGCGACCACCAGCTCCAGGCCCCTGAACGAGCGAGACGGCAATTTGCTGTCTCTCTCACTTTCTCACTGTGGCCTTGTATGGCTGAGCTGTGAAACATAACGCTGAAACCAGACTTTAAAGTTGAAGTTGTGCTCACTAAAGTTACCACAAGTACAGACGGACGTTCATCCGTGGCAAGAAGCATCACAGCCAGGAGCCGATCATGAACACGCTTCAGAAGGAATGGTGACCAACATCTAGCCTTCGGGGCAACATACAACCCTCTCCATCTATCATGCATCATGCTGCATCCAAACGTCCCGGTCAGTCCTGCGGCGTCGTCGTCGTCACTCTCCGCGGCATTATCGCCAAACTGTCACGGACAGGCTCTATGTGCAATGAAAGAAGCAGTCCTGAGCAGCTTAAGGCTTAGGCCACCTAAACCACGGAGAGGCCAAGAATGCAGGAACCCAAAGGGAGCTGAGACCGCCAAGCCGGAGCAAAGTCGCTGCCCCGGGTCACCGGCTAGCAACGGAGAGCAAAAGGGAGGGAGGGAGGGAGGGAGGGAGGGAGGGAGGGGAGGGACAGACCGGGGGACAGAAAAACAGTGGCGCAGAGAGAGGCCGCGCTCGAGGGCGTCAAGGAGGAGCTGAGAACGCGTGGATGCCCACAGGATAAAGCTCAGCTCGAATTTGTTGAGTCTACCAGAAAGACTGCGAACAGGTATGCTGCATGCCAATGCGATTTTTCGTGGACAGCGATCCGAGCAGACTCAGATGCAACGCTGGCCCACCAGCGTGGGAGACCGGCTCGTGGGTGATGGGAACGAATATCCTGGCAAGCCAGGATCCCTTCTGAACAGTTCCTCTCGATGAGCTTGCGATGCACAGGGAAAACATGAAAGTATCACACGTACAGGTGGCCTTCAGAGTCCGATTCGAAATCATCTTCGAAGTCCTGCACATGGGTGGACATCTCAGCGGTCGGATGAACTGGATGCCGCGCTGCTTCTTCTGCTGCTTCTGCGAATTTTCTATCTCGTCAGCAAGCGCCTCGATGTACTCTGGCTCTGGATTCGCGATGCCTGATGTGGCCTGGACGTCGGCCTGCAAGGGCACTGGACAAAGGCCTGGAACACAGCGGCTATGAGGCTGGAGGTTCGGTTTTCCCGCACGGAACCGGCGACACCTCGAATGGGGATTGGATATGGTTCTCCAAGTTCGACAGAATCTTTTCCCTTCTGGAGTTGTCTCTTGACGCGACCCCAGTGAAACTGAGCCTCCAGCTGAACTACCAGACGTCAAATACGGTTCGGACGCACGGCGACAAGCTAGCTGTCTGAAGCTCTTCAAGACTCAGGTCTTCACATGTCTTCACAAGTGTGAGGGGGGGGACAAGCTTAAGACAACCCATGCCAAACCAGATGATATCTGCGGCTCATCTACCGGTATGAATAACTTCACCGCAACCGTCTAATGCGACCGAAGCGAGGCACTACGAGCAGGCTGAGAGTAGCAGTCTGGCAGCTTGCAAAGGAGTGCAAGAACTGGGTTTCCCAAGTCACCGGGACCGGGAGGGGGGGGGTTCCAAAAACGCCACGCCATCCGCGGAAGACATGTGCAGCTTCTGAAGTTCTGAGTCAGTTCTGTTTCGCTTAGGCAGCTTATTCTCACGGGTGTTGGCACTTGTCCTGTGATGAACAAAGGATCTCTGACTCCGTGCCTTCGCATCTGGTGGCTGGCTCGTTGGCTTCTTGCCTTGCACCTCGTCATTCTGTCCTTCACCGTCGACGACGTTGTTGAGGATCGTAGGCTCGACTTCAGTGCCGGCCTGGACAGCAACACAGAGAGAGAGAGAGAGAGAAAAAAACACACACACACACACACCAGCAGATATGTTTCACACAGAGACAGAACCTCGCACAGACGCGTGCCAAGTCCAGCCCTTCCCTGATCAGCTGGGTGGCCCTGGAATCTCCCCTTACCGGCAAAGTATTCCGACTTCACAAGAAGTGTGCGCCTTGGTGCTCGTCGCCGGGACTTGCGGCTTCTCATCCTTCCCACCACAAGAAACAGTATGCCTCATCGCTATCAAAGCTGCAGCCCAGCCGCCTCTGGGGGCGGAGACTTTTTTTGTCGCGGGTTCGCAGCAGAGCCGTTTGCTGACCATGTGGATCAGATCTACGAGTGCAGTCCGGCCTCGAGATTGCCTGCAGGCCCTGCCGGCGCGAGCTCGCCAATGGCATCCACCTTCGCTTGTCAGTACTGTGTCTTGAAAGTCTTGTCTGCCTTTGGCAGAAACTCCAGCATATAAAGCCTCATGCCTGCAACGAACATCGCAAGAGATGTCGCGAAAACCCCAAGACGCGTTTTCGCGGCATGTCGCGAAAGCCCCGGCGCCTCTTCGTCGGAGGAGAGCTGCGCCAGGTCACCCGATGCCAAGCGATTGGTCTTCTGCTTGACCTCCGACTGCTCTCCGAGTGCTCTCCCACTGCTCCCGGGACTCCGAGAAGCTGATCCGCAGGCGCCTGGAGACGTCCGTGGCCCTGCGCTGCACAGGTTTTGAGTGCAGACCCAGGGAGACTGCACCACATTGAAACACGCGGGACGAGCCGGTCTGAATGGCAATTAAAGCAGGTCCAAACAGCCACGTGGCCTGCGGTGAGTCGGGCCCCTGACCACGCATGCCATGGCTGTTTCATATTCTTTTTTTCAAGGCGGCAGGATGCGGCAGGCCTCCATGCGGGTCATGACAGCCCCGGTTTTCACGCGAGCCTCACTCTGCATTCTGTATGCGCCGCATCGCAGCTGGCTCGCACTGACTGAGGCCAGCGCCACAAGCCCGCCGCTGCCTTCCTGCCGGGTCATACGGCTGAGTCTGATGCCCTGACCTCGCCTCTTAAAGCAATCTTTCGAAGACTCTGCAAGCCGAGTGCCCGTCCTGTGTACCGGGGTCAAAGGCCACGCGATGTCCTGCAGGCTCGTCGTCCTGGAGGCAAAACTCGGCCGAATGGCTGTGTTTTGGCTCGCAGCATTCTTTGGACTTTGCGCGGCCTCCTCGTCATCCGAAGGCAACTCTGCCATGCCGACGAAACCGGTGCCGCGCCGCACCTCGGCTTCGCCCGAACCATGGTGGCTTCGGCATGCGGGCTCTCTTCATCTTTCGGCGCAAGACTTCCCACATGCTGTTGAAGTTGTTGGCCTACGAATCGCACATGGCTCGGTGCGCGGCTGCTGGCCCAGCATCTGTGCCAGCCTTACAGAAGAGCGGGAGGGACAGGCCCAGTTCCGGAACACCCGACCGCCGCACTTGCCTGCGATGAGGGATCAAAGGCCACACGTCTTTGGGAGTCAGGCTCCTCCTCCTGCAGTTCGCGTGCGCTCACACCGCTTGTCGGTCTCTCTGCATCCCGCGTTTCGACGCTCCTCGTCCGAGGGTAGGTCGGCCGCACTCACGAAGCCCGTGCCCCTGCGAACCTTGTCTGGGCTTTGGTCAAGCACAGCCGGCACTTTAGCCTCAGGAGCATCTTTTGCACGGCTTTCCGCCATGGGAAATCGCGCCAAGACCCAAGCAGCAAGGATCGGAGCTTGACTTTTCGGAACTGGGAATGCGGAATTGTGTGGAACACCGCACCCTCGGGTACGGATCTAAAGCACTCTGCACTTGCCTTTTAGAATCTTGAGTGGGCCCTCATCTTTCACAAAACTAGTGACTCTGGCTGCACCCACCAATCCTCCACCAAGACCAAAACCCAAACCCCAGCATCGGCCCGCGAATATAAGCAAGCTGCTGCCGG
>CAJNDV010015669.1:78273-96655 GCA_905221635.1 Symbiodinium sp. CCMP2456 | reverse complement strand
GGAAGTTGGTAGCAGCAGCAGTAGCAGTAGCTCAGTATACCTTCTTACACTACGTATCGCCTTGCGCTCGCCCTTGCGCGCTCTTGCGCCGTGCCGTGTTTAGAGCATGTCCTAAACCTGAATCCAAATATTAAAGTGCGCTGCTAGTCTACGGTCAAGAGCCGGGGGTTTAGAACAACCCTCATATAGGCAATCCTATGGGCCCGCGCATAGATGCGCAGCACGTCAAGCCCAAGCCTCTGCTTCATGAGCGTGTGGCCGTGAGGCTTCATGACACTCCTGTCGACATCCACACCGTGTCGCAAAGCATGCGAAGAAATGTGACTAAACTTTCCTGCAGGGGCATGTCGAGCTTTCGGTCCGTCCTCGGCAGGGGTGCAGCATGCGTACAACTGGATTGCTCTCGCAGATCTGGGACCTGAGGCTTGCACAGTGTGATGACAGTACTTACGGAGGAACGCACCTGAAGAACAGATCACTGCGACCCGCATGTGAGCATGAGAGCATTTGAACAACTGGCTGCCAGAAAAGCTGAAGAAGAAGAAGCCTCCTCGGCTTCAGCATCTTTGCAACCTAAGCAGGATGCAAGGATCGTCCCGCAAGCAAAGCAACCGGTGCCATCACAGCTGGTTTGATTCATCCAAGGTGCTTTGCAAGCATCGTGAAATATCGTGAACACGATCTCTTTCCATCTCAGAATTTTTCTGAGTCCCTTGCGTTCGGTGTCGTTCTCCTTTTCGTCGTCCCGCATCGGTGCCGGATCCTCACTGCCATTTTGCCTGGCTCTCGAGAAGCCGAAAGGGAACAGAATGATTAGAATAGGGCCTAGGGTTTTGGGGTATTATTCTACTATAATTGCCATAATGAGGAACCCACATAATGATCAGCATCCCTCAGAGTGCTCAGCAAAAAGGTCCACCAAGGCTCTTCGCAAAGTCGAAACACTGTCAAGCACAGTGAGGCAGGGAAATGTGACGTGTTACTGCGGCGATCTGAAACTGCGGAAGCTGGACAGCTGGCATCGGGACAAGGACTGACGAGTGAAGGTGGAACCTTCTCGACACCGCTCGCAAAAAGTTTCGAATGACCGAATCATCGGACCCTGGCTATGATTCCGTACTTCTTATCGGAAGGTCAGCACATAGTGGGTTGCCGAGTGTGAAGCTGTCGCAACAGGGAGGTGCAGGCAGTGCTGTAACGGAGCTGCACACGTGGCGATGTCTATCACATCAAGCTCTGGCCAAGCGAGTGCAGCTCTCGACTTAAACCTCTCTTACAAGTCACGTTACGATGTCGTCAGCCTTTTCAAGCCTTGCCTGTGCCAAGCCCTTGTCAGCCTTCCCTTCCTGTTTCTCTCTGCTCAGATAAAATTGTTGGGAGCACCAGAAAAGTCCACCAGTCATAACCGAGAAGGCCATGCTGGCAGCCTGCAGGGTTTGCAATTTCGCGATCATGCTGCCACTTCCCTGCTGCTGCACCTCCGCTAAGCTTCTGCGGCGAGTCCCGCCGACCGGTGATGCCGGATTTACCTCATCCGCTGCTGGCGCGGCGGCAGCTGGAGCAGGTGCTGGAGCTGGAGCCGTCGGAGCAGGCGCTGGAGCAGCAGCTTTCCTCGCAATCGAAAGAAACTAGCAGGGCAGCACTGGCACCGACTTAGCACCATGGCAGCGGCACGGACGGAGCCTCGATGAGCCTGGTCGAGGGCTTTGCGCAGGCGGGCGCTGTGCAAGACGGACGGAGATGTCGTTCCACCTGGCAAAGGAATCGTCGTACTTCATGAATCATGCCAGACACATCCAGACACAGAGTACCCACATCCTCCCCCTGCCAGCACTGCCCAATCGGGGTGACAAGTCTACCTTCCCCTCCGCCTCTGGCACCTATGATATCCGATGATTGAGTCTCGCGTTGCCGTCCCTTCCCCTTCCCAGCTTCTGCTGCGCGGACAAGACCACGTTGCCGATGGCTTCGACAGCTTCCGCGTTCAAACGAGATCCAGTTGCCAGCAGAGTTGATCCCCTCTCCGGGTCCCTAGACTCTGGGAAGATCTGTAACGTCAGAAGCTTCATGACAGCTCATTGCTTCCTAATGCAGCATCATGCAGCATCCAGAGGATGAGCTCATCAGTCCCAAATGTCACAGACTGCCACATCAGGAAAACATGTCTTGTGTCACCGAAGCAGAAAAGCGAGGCATCGCTGCTCTGCACTACCCTCCTCGTGCAACATGTCTCGGATTACCTGGTCGAGTGAGATGACATCAACAATGGAATCTTTGTGCAAGGCTCTCAGCGGGGGCCTCCAGAACATCGCCCACCTGGTGCAGCATGAGAGTCTTCGCTGGTTCTGCTGCCGCGAAATGCTTAACAAAACTGCCTGCCACCACTGCTGATCTTCAGCAGCACGCTGGTGGCACAAGTGCGCCAAGGACACGAGATCCCCTTGAAGGGGGCCCCGATTCAAGCAGGTACAAGGATCGTGGGACATGGTCAGCTCAGGCCCGGGCTACAGAGAGCATGCAGCAAGGTCTGCCTGAGACCCGCGCAAGCAGAAGGCAGAAGGCAGACAAATTCGGGACGTCCTCAGTCCGCGGCACTGAGGTCGGGATGTCCCTGCTTGACAAGTCCTCCAAGCAGAGCAGCGAACCGCTCGATATTGAACACTTCCATTCAGAAGCAGCCAAAGTCACTAGTCGCACAAAAGACAACTTCTTCGAACCAGTCAGTCACACAAGACTTTTGTCCACCGCATCACATCCAGAGCTGCCTTTTTCATCCCTCCACCCCTCGCTCAATCTTTGTCACTTGCCAGGGCCTGCCCGTCTTCTCTCAGAGGCCTGCCTGGCGGCTCTGCACCCGGCACCAAAACATGATATCCAATGTCCACAAACTGATGCCGACCTCTGGCGTGCAAAGGACATACGTCAGCTTACTGGCTTGCAGCCCATGTGCAATCGTCTTGCAGATGGTGAGCACACGCCAGTAGTGCTGACAAGTCTTCATTACGATGTCGTCCTGGCCCGATACGACATACGACATCGCCATCCAGATAATCTTTGCCATCGTGTTGGCCTTCAACTGCATAGGGTCTACGCGTTGAAGGCCAAAGCCGTGCGAGGTCTTCTTGGTAAAGCTGGTATGCAAGTAGCCGTGTGTTTGACGAACAGGGGCGAAAGCAGCCTCACGTCCAGCTCTTCTGTACCCCACAGACCGAGGACCAGTAGGACCAGTAAAGCAGGTCCATGCAGTCTCACTCCGCACCATCTCGGCCATGAGAACGCATCATTGGAGCCCGATGCTGATCTTGCGCACAGTGTCCGCCAAAGGTGACTACGTTGGGCTGCAGAATGTTACACTCTCCTCTGCAGTCATTCTTGCTGACTACATGATCCATAGCGCTGTCATGGCGATGCCAGGCAACAGACATGTCGTAACGAGTCGCAGCTATCCAGAACCCGACCGGCAGCATCTCATGAACAGAGATCCCAACTGTGACACTTGAAGATGCTAGCATACACGGCCCGAGGCATGGTTTGTTTGTATGTTATGCTGATGGCTGCGGGGTGCATGCTGCTCTGAAATGGAAACACGCAGTTTGCTCAGAGGATGCGCAGGAACACGCTTGAACGAGATATAGTCACCGGGGTCGGGCAGCCCGAATGAAACTACGCCTCCCACTGATGTCAAAGCATAGCACACCACAGCACCTTTGAACAGCGGCTGCGTCGGGCGCAGTCCGGCTTCCACCGCAACGAAACCCGCATCAGTTGGATGCCAACGAGTTGCACATCGGGTGGGAACCTGCAAGTAGACCAGATCCAGGCACAGTCGAGTTGAATTCGGATTCAATGTTAATTTAATCCACTTGTCCGCACAGATCCCAGAACCCGTCAGATTGGGTGGTTACAGTGCTGCCGGGGGCGTTCTGGGATCTTGTGTTCAGGGCGGAGGCCAGCATGTCAGACCTCGAGCTTAAGAGGCTCCCTGCTACTTCCCAAAAAATCTCTATATCGACTCTATCCATGTTGTCGTCTGACTTGCAGTGCCGCTAGCTGTGCTGCAACTTTTGAGCAGCTTCGCCTGGACCGCTAGGGCTGAGAACTCGCAACACGAGAAAGCTTGAGATGAATCGACGCAGAAAGCGGCACCAGACTGCAAAATATCCAGTAGCATCGCTATTGGCTGTACAAGGCATGCAGCGGTCGTGCTGGAATCTGGTCTCGGGCCAGCTGACATGGTAACAAAGGGGAGCTCATTCCTGGAACCGTGGTGTTCACAAGCCTTCGGGTTCAAGCTTTTAAGTCTAAGCTTGGATTGCTTAGCGTTTCATCAGCCGTGGCCGAATTAGACTAGTCGACTGGTCGACTGGAGCTTTATGATGGCATCCAGCCTTGCTATGCATTGGATGCACGAACCGCGGCAGATCGATGCACCCGCCTAAGCAGCCGCAACCTGGGAGTATCTGGAGCCATTTGGGTCTGTACTTGGGCTCTCACCCAGCTAGAAATGCATTCCTTGGCTGATGTGCGAACTGCTCTCTGCTCTGCACCGCTAAAAGCCCAAAAAATCGGGGGAAGAAAAAGGCGCCCTTCGCCTCCGCCGAGCCGCCTGAGCGAAGCTGAAGGCACAGAGAGCCGCGCGCCGGCTCCTGAGTCGTAGCACCTTGCAGTAAGGCGCCGTCCTCCGGTAAAGGCATAGCACGAAGCGACGGCGCATCTCGTGTCGGTGGCTCTCCGTTCTGAGGGTGGGCCGGACAAGACGAAGCTCCACCCTTTCCCAGTTCCCCCGCGCTTGCCAAGCCAGAAAGACGTCTGCTTCACGTGCAGGTACACATCGTCTGATGGCGCTTGACCGCACGAGGAAAAATCCGGAGCCTTGTACCGCAAGCAGAGATCCGTCACCTCCCGGCAAATGCCGCAATCGCCAGTCGCGAAGGCGGGTGCCCCTGACGGCGCTGTTGACCACGCCCATAATGGAAGTCACAGAGTGAGAATACTGCAAGGGCGAGCCGATGTGAAAGAGCAAAGGCCCCACTCGCCGGGATAAGGGAGCACCCAACTCTGCCACGCGCTCGGGACAAACGTACCATGCCTGCACCAGAGCAGGATAGCGAGTCGGATGGCTACTGCACAGCAGTGCATGGCATCTTCCCTTGCGTGGCGTTTGGAGACTGAGGGCCCGTTTAAATATGGACAGGCTGCCAAAGTGTGGAATAGTAGCTGCATCGATTGAAAAAGTTTTGCGACCTTGGCTGCAGCGACGACTGTGCCAACAGATCGAGGAAGTGAAGCTGCAAAAGAAGTCATCTTACGTCATTGAAAATCTCGCTTCGCCCAGATGCAATCACCATGCTGGAGGACAGGATCGAGAACACAAAGTGCCAGGTCCCTTCGAGCAAGCACCGAAGGCTGACCTGAGAGGAGACGAGTTCCAGCTGGGCTGAAAGCTGCAGTGCTGGCTGTCTGTCATGCTGGCTTCACGAATGATTCGACCGTCCGAAGCTACATGGAGCTCTTGCTGGCAAGCTTCGGTGATCGAGTGGGCAGAGAAAGCAATGTGACACTGGCGTCTGCACTCTCGATAGAGTTGCTGGGCATGCCAAGGGAAGCCATACCACAGAAGATCCATCAAAGCACCTTGCAGGAAGCATGACACTCGTGCGGGTAGTCTTGAAAAAATCTGAACTTAGCGCTGGAATTCACAAGACTTTCAACATCACTGTAGGGAAAAGCATCAACCAGTCAACTCAATCCCACATGACTCTCGATCCGAATCTGCGCTCTCGAGTGCCTCCTTCCGTAGTTTTCGACCCCCCCCTCCTTTACCCGTGGATTCAGGGTTCAGACCAGGTCATGGTGTCGTTTCTGTGCCAAAAATCATCAACTGGGTTGTAGTTTTGGGTCCTGAAAAGTATTTGTAAGTAGGTGCCTCTCTCGGAACCATGAGGGAAATTTTAAAGTTTTCCAAAGTGCCACCCAGCCAACGGATCATGAAGACCGCACAAGATGGAGGCATTTGATGCTGAAGACAGTCAAGAAGATGCTTGTGTTTGCCCTTCGTTCTGCGCGAGACTCACGGGCAGTAAGTGGGTGTGTGTAGGGTAATGCGCGTAAGATTGTATTTCCTCCTGCTGATTCAAAGGTCCTTCAAGTGCAGTAACATGTACTAGTAGTGGTAGCAGTAGTAGTAGTAGTAGTAGCAGCAGCAGCAGCAGCGGCAGCAGTAGCAGCAGTAGCAGCAGCAGCAGCAGCAGCAGCAGTAGCAGTAGCAGTAGCAGTAGCAGAGGCAGTGGCAGCCGCAGTGGCAGCGGCAGTAGCCGTAGCCGTAGCCGTCGCAGTAGGAGTAGCAACAGCAGCAGCAGCAGCAGCAGGAGTAGTAGTAGTAGTAGTAGTAGTAGTAGCAGCAGCAGTAGTAGCAGCAGTTGAAGTAGTAGTAACTCTAAAGAAGCCACTGGTTGTCAAGCACTGCAGGTCATTACCCCCTCCTGCAACACCAGAAGGCTCTTTGCGAAGGCCAGTGGGGACAGTGCCAGCAGTAATGCGGCAAGTTGTCCTGAGTGATACTTTGGCATGCTGGAGGGCACCCACAGTGAAGCCTCACTTACCCGTCGTCACACAGTGGCCGACTACTGAGGAAACCTTTGCGTTGATTTGCTTGAGCCCTGCCACTTTGCAACGATCATGAAGATGCCCTCCACTGACTCCTCAGTTCGGACGAGGAACCATGTGAGATCATGTGACGAAGTCCTTCTTCAATCTTCAATATCCATACAAGGTGACAGAGTGCCCGCATTTACGGCAGGCCGCCAGAACAGCTGCCAGCACTGTGAGCAGTGCTGCGATCAAAAGCCAGGGGCTGCAGCTGCAAACGCCTTCAGAGACATATCTCATGTAATTAGTTCAGTGTATTCAAGACATGGGGTGTGTAACAGCCGGAATATCCGGCAGCCAGGAGCCGAGAACCGGGCCAAAGAGCGCCAGGCGCAGCGCTTGGTTCAGCTCTGCGCAGAGCTGTGCCGGGCTTCCAAGCACCCGCTGGGCACCAAGCAACTGCCTGAGACCCAGGATGACCTATATTGCGGCTATAGTACAGTCCAGCAGTGCATTGCGGTGCGGGGTGGTGCGGTGCGGTGCGGCACCGTGCGGCACGGTGCAGCATAGTACAGCTTAGTACAGAATAACACAGTAAAGTGCAGTATAGAACAGCATAGTGAAGTATAGTACAGTATGGCATCGTATCGTATGGCGGGTAGAGCAGGACAGAGCAGAACATTGTAGAGCAGTGTAGCAGAGTATAGACTTTGACTCTGACTTTGAGATCAGAAACTGCCGCACATTGCATTGAAGCCGAAAGGCGGGATTTGTCGCAGAACCGCCGTGCCGGAGGCCGATGCAGCTTCAGACACCAGCTCATGAAAGCCGTGGGGCAAAAACTCATCCGACAGGTGAGCCTTAGAACTGAAGCCACTGCTCCGTTCGAAGTTCGAAGCCTCTGAGCCCAAGCCGAGCGTCGTCGCCGTCCGTGTCACCAATGCAGGGGATGTAACGCAGCAGGCGCCTGAAAGGCAAAGAGAGATCAGCCGAGCGACGGTGCCATGCGGACATATGCGGACGACGGCCACTAGGGCATACCTCCACAGCGGGCTCGTGGAGCTGGGCGAGCTTGGAGCTGATCCCCGCCTTCGAAAAAACCTCGATGCCAAAAGGTGCAGACTCCAAAGTGCATGCTGTCCGATGGTGCAGACAAGCTGCGGTCCAAGTGAAATCCGAGCCTGCGAGACGTCGAACGGAATCAGCTTGCCTTGCACGGCATCAGGCTGCAAGCACAGGGAAGCGGAGGCGTCCGTTATCCTGAATGGGATAACCAGAAAAGTTCCCACGATTTGTCATGACGGCACAATGTCAGCCAACCTGGAATCGACTGTCAACGAAGAGAAGTCAATCAAGCCAAGTCCTTAACCTAACCATTTGCAGTGATCCAAGGCGACATGCTACCTAACGACCCTTGTAGATCATTGCAGACCCCAGGTCGAATAAAAATATGCGTCAATCGGAAAATCCTCTTTTCCGGGCACAGGTGGTCGTTGTTGCAAGTCGAAGCTGCGAAGCAAAATATCCACGGCGTGCAAGGCTTCGTTGCCCTGGCAATCGGTGGCCCCCTGCCATCAGGTCTGAGCCAGGCTAGGACTGGGAGAACAACTTTCCGATGCAAGCTTCACGCAAGCAAAAGCGGCCTTTCCGTTGAATCGCACCGATACGAAGAACTGAATGCGCCTCACGAACCTTGGACTTGGACGGCAGGGTCACAGAGCCGTCCTACTTGGCACTCTTGCGGTACTGATCTGCCAGGGCACAGCTCTTTGAGGAAGACCGGCGTAGGTACATTGAAGTCGTCACCCTCAGGGCACCTCCGGAAGGCTCAATGTCAGGAGTCCGCGGAATGAAGGCATCTCGTGCCGAGTGGCGGAGGTTCTCCGAGCACAGGATCTCGAGCTTCGCCCTCTTCTGCAACCAGCAGTTGCTCTCCATCACTCCTTCCCAGAGTTCAATGCCCTACAATCCTTCTTCGACACGGCTCGGGCTCGCTTGAACGCGTCTGCTCCGGGTCCTCCAGTGCGTCTTCAGCATCAGCCGCAAGTGCCCAAACAGCGGGTGGGATGCAATTATCGGCTCGGCCCTGCGTAGCAAATCCAAGCCATAGTGCGCCAGCTGGAAACAGCTCATGGTGTCCAAGCGCAGCTCAATGGGTTGGACATCCTGTAGCATACGCTCTGTTGTGTCGACTAGTATTGTGCACATCAGGACATACAGAGCCCCCCTCTATGCAAGGTTCTCTCTCCGCTTCGATGCCGAGGCACGATCCGAAGGCTCTCAACCTCCAGGTGAGCAGCTGCACCTCAGGCGCCCGAACAGGAACTTCCGTGCTCCTAACAGATTGGTCCTGGCCTGCTCCACGATCCAGCGCTGTCCAGGTTGCACTGCAGACCAGGAAAGGTTTCTCCTTCACGGCCCGAACAGGATTGTGGAGGCGCGCCCGTTGCGGGCGAAGCATGACGTTGCTTCTCCAGCTAGCACCGTTGTCCCTCACGTCAACTTGCACACAACCGAGTTTGATGTCAAGTTCATGCTGTGCCCCATCTCGGGTAGAGCTGATGACCAGCGTTTCCACACAAAAATAAGCAACCTCGTGCAAGGCAGTGCTGTCCACCAGGGTGATGCCTGCCCCCTCTGCACAAAGTTGGAACACGACTCCGTTGGATCGATATGAATGCTTCCGTCCACTGCGTGTCCAAAAGATATCCAGCGTGCCCTTCCTGAGACGGGAGATAGGTGAACCCAACGAATGTGCCGTTGGCAGTGGGAGGAGACGTGGAGTGGACGCTCCGGTGAAGTGCGTAGGTCTGCGACGCGCCCCGCCGGGACTTGATTGTCTTGAAGTTCCGAGGTGGAGGGTTCTTTTCCGCGAGGATGCAGGGCTCCCAAACTGATTGCTGTTCAATCGGGTGCGTCTTCTGGGAGACAGTGGGATCGGTTTTGGAACAGCCAGCTTGTCTTTGTTCTCCTTCCAGTCAGGGATCCAAGCCTTGCCAGAGCCAAGTAGACGCCTCATCAGCAAAAATGGAGGAAATGCTTGCAGCTGACTTTTGCGAGACCTCCTGAGTCCGGATTTTTGCACAGCTCCCACATCTCTGATGATAATGTGACGAGGTCTCTCTTTCAGCACTTGAACATGCAACGGCCCAAGAATCGTCTCTTGCGGCAGCTCGATGTCAATCACTGTGCTTTGATCAGCTTCGTCACCCTCCCCCAGCGCGGAGAGTCTCACCTGAAAGCTGCCGGCACCTCCCAAAACCGCGCCCACCGGAACAAAAGGCGCACTCTCCTGTGGGAAAAGATCTAGGGTAGCCCCTGCTTCCGGTCCGTCCAGCTGGCTGATGCTGCAGCAAAAGCGACTTGCATTCTCGATGAAGTACGGGCACTTTGACTGAACGTAGGGACGAAGCTCCACGACCAGGAAATCTGAGACCGGATCTTTCTTCACATCAACCATGGTGATCTCAAAGACAGACGTCATGCCTGCTCCACCACTGGTCATGTGTCGCAGGAATCCCCGGTGCCCGGACAAGCTCTTGGTAAGCATGATCGGTGCTGACCAGTGTGTTGCCGACGCACCAAGAGTACAGTCTTGCGCACAACTTGCAATTTGAAGGAACACCTGCTCGGACGTCTTGGATTCTCTCTGGAGGCAAACAGAGCCTTCATGAGGAACAACAGCCATTTCACCTGCCTTCGCGTTCCCGGATCGTACCAGAAGAGGTTGCCCCTTCATGTTTGTGAGACGGCAGTGGGGGTGGATATGAACCTCCCGTGATCCTCTGACCACTCGTGTCTGCACCAAAAACTCCTCCCGAAACCAGCCTGCAGCAGCACCTTGCGGAGGTCTTTCCACGTGAAGCGGCGGCGAGTGCTCCTCAACAGTCCCAACCTCGTAGCTGTGCCTCAAGATACGACACTTTGCGTGGCTCACGCGTCTCCTCTCATCTCTCCTTGGGCTCAGATCAGCTAAGAGGCTCTTTCGGTCCGAGCCGAAGCTTCAGCCGCTGGGGCCCTTCGGGCTGGAACCAGCAGAAGCTCATTCGCCTTTCGGGCGCCAGCTCCAAGGAAGGCGCCCCTTCAGAATCCTGGCGCTTCACTTCATGAGAAAAGAGGGCTCGCACACCATGAAACCTTATCCAGAGCTGAAGCCACTGGGTCACTACTAGGTCCTGATGAGCTGATGGTTCTGATGTTCCTAAGTCCTCGGATCTATGTCGCAGAAATCCCTCACGTGCCATCCCGGAACTTTGGCGCAGGGACACATGTCTTCTATCTCCTAGTCGCTCAGCATGTAACTTGCTGCAAAGGCCTGTAGATACATCCTCATTCAGCTCAGACTTCGCAAAGCGTCAACACCGAAACGCGTGTTCGCTGGTATGTCCGTCTTCATCCGTATCTCCTCGTCTCTCTGTTTGTTTGTCTCGGCGTGCGGAGCCAATTTTTTTCCAAACAGCACTGTGGTAAAGCTCGTCCTCAATGAACTTCTGTTGCTGCAGGCGCAAAGGCCAGACATGTTGTTTCTGTGCCTAACTGGAACATTTTCATGCCTGGCCTCGCGATGCCTTATGAAAGCACCAACCTTCCATGCATGTCGAGACTTTAGCACCTGCCGGCTTCAAATCCTGACTTTGCCTTTGTGCTTTGTTGTACTTTATTGTACTTTGCATGCCTGTCCTCATGCCTCACACCTGACCAGCTCGTACGTTGGCATGCAGCTGATTCAGCGATTCCGTATGCCCTTATGCTGCATGCTGGGGAATGACCTCAACCGAAACAGACGAAGCAAACATGCACGGAAAGAGAAGGGATGGGATTGGGTGCTTCGGCTACAAACCCCGCCTGGCACAGACCCAGCGGGTGACCGGTGCGGTTGATGATACGGAACTGCGGCCGCAGTGGCTCTGAGAAGCGAACCACCACCGAGCTTTGTTCCACTACCTAGGTTGGCCCCCACAAGTTTCTGAAAAGCGTTAGTAAGACCGCACATAGAATCCTCGGAGACCCAACAAGGGGAAAATACACAAAAACGTTCGAATGGCCTACCTAGCGACAGTATCAACAGCCGTCAAGCACCAGGCACGGCCATAGGCTGTGGGCGGCTCGGCGGGTCCCACCAATGGCTCAGGTCGCGCAAGGTGTGCAGATGCACATGCCATGGCAGGTACAAAGCAGGACAAATCAAGCTGATGCATCAGCTGGAAGCGACTTCTGCTCGTTTCTGCAAGCCCGAAGGAAGCTGAAGAGCATCCCCACTGGTCATCCTCCCTGGCTTCTAAGACCAAGTCGGGTTCACAGTTGTCGGCCTGGTACTGGTCCGCCCAAGTGACAGCCCTCTTTTGGGCACGGCGCCCGCTTTCCAGGTCTGCAACTTCGTGCTTCAGCCTGTTGGGCAGGGTCGACACCCGATCTGGCGGCCTTTCACTCACAGCAGCATTTCCAGCTGCCGCGGTGCCATAAATCGGCCCAACTCCACTGATTGCGATCTGCAGCTTAGCTCCCTGGGGATCGAAGGCGGCAGAGGAACCTGCTGCAATCTCCAGCGGTGCCAAGCTAACGCTCTGCTCAAAGCAAAACAACGGGTGATCCTTGTGGTTCAGTAGAGTGTAACGCCGCACCACCTCCACAATCAGCGTCCGGTGAAATGGAAGCGGTGCGGGTCTGACTGTATATCCGAAGCACCGCTGCACTGGATTGCGGTCTGTGCGAGGTGCCGTTGCAGAACCCACCTGCATCAGGCAGCTGGAGCTCTACGCACAGTTTTGAATTGGACTCGGGCAGGAACGAGAGCTGAGGCTTCTCAAGACCCAAAAACGCCAAGCCATTGCCCAACTCAGTGCCGGGCCGTGGGTTGTCTTATCCTGAACAAGCATGTGCTGTGAAGTTTAACCCCTCTCTGCACCGGATGTCGTTTGCATGGGAAGGATTTCATGCAACTTCGACCACCAGGCCCGAATCGCCGAAGCTCTGTCACCTACACCTTCGTCGGCTACTTGGCCCCCATGTTTTCTTGACACGCAGCTCCTGAATGCTTGGGTCACTGGAACCAGCGACTCGCCGTTTGCATTGTAGCGCTGGTCACAGAGGCCGAGCCGGATCTTGCCGCGCCTGTAACAGATTCAGAAACGTCTGGTGCGTGAGGACTTGTCCCTGTTCGTGCAGGTGCATGAAAACAAGGTTCGTGCACGAGAAAAACTCAGCATGATCTAGAATCAAAAGCTACCCCACACCACCCACCCACTAAATTGTTAAGCCTGTTAAGCAAACCGCAGAGATCGGGTTCTCTTCGGACCAGGCTGACAGTTCGGCCTCACACTTATGCATGGAGGAAGGGAAACGCAGATTTTGCTTGAATCAGGTTCGTCCTCGCACGCCCTCCCCCTTTCGGACCGACACAACCACACGGCGCTATGGAAAGGACAGGAGGTGGGCTGTTGCTCCCCCCACCCGGAAAAGATGAGGCATTCCCGCGGGCGAGCAGGAGGAGCAGGAGGAGGAGGAGGATTTTCCTCTGGGTGACTTGACGATCTGATCGTCACGGAGTGGCGGGGCCTGAAGACAGGAATGATAGAGTAGAACTGCTGAGGGCTCGGAAGCCCTCCGCACCTGGAGGACCTGAATCATTTCAGTTACGGTGTAATCTGAGGCTGTCTCGACCAGAGAACATCAAACATCACAGAATACAGATCTCGAACCTCGTTAGTACGTGATACTTCGGCATTGCCACTCCTCCTTGCCTCACTAAGTCCTCCGAGACCATTCGCAAGGAGTTGCGGTCATACTGCATCAGCGCATGCCGTGTTGCACGACCAGGACGCTTGCTGCCGAATCTCGCCAAGCCTGCAGCGACCAGGAGCTTTGCTACCCTGCTACCGACTGTCTCCGATCAAATCTAGGAAAAGCAGATTTCCGTTCGTGAGAATGTCTACAGCTCGCTGAGACCGACTGTCTCGGAGTCGGCTGCGCCTGTTTCGGCCCTCGCCGGGAGGTCCACCCGTGGAAGGCAAACACGGCAGTCACTCCGTCGGTTCATCAGCCAATACCTCTAAAGCGATTTCTCGCGGGCCGCAACCGATCAGCCGGCGGAGGGTGTCTACGAATCGAGTCTGCGTAATGATCAGCCGAGGCACTGCGTGAAGAAGACGAGCCGCAAGGAGCGTGGCGAGTACTGACGCACCTGCAGCACGCCCGGTGTTCGACCACAGGCAGACTAAGCCTAAGCTATCGACTTTGACTTCGGCTGGATGCGGCGCCTGCAGCGGCGCCCAGGACTCCGACATCGTCAAGCCCGGCTCTGTTTCCAGCGTTGCCACCAGGCGTGGAGGTTCTTTGTCGTCCCTGTCCTTCTTTTCCTTCTCATCACCCTCAAAGATGAGCTGCTTCTGATGCTTCTCTCTTGGTAATCGGTCCGCCCAGAGGCCTGTGGCGAGATGGAGGCGGACGGGCTCATCTGAGATGCCGGTGGAGATCGGAGCCTGTAAGGAGAGCTGCAGTTGCTGAGATGGCTTTAGAATGTCGATATCCGCACCAGGCCGGATGACAACGGGGCCATCCACTGTGCTCAGCTCCAATGGACAAGGCATTCGGTTACATATCTGGGCAGCAGGATCCAGGGCAACCGAGAAGATCAAGGCCTGCAGGGACGCCTGCAAGTCCGCGCTGACGCCGGAGACGGTCGCGGAGAAGCAGGCGCACTCGTCTCCCAAGCGATCCTGCAGTCGAATCATCCGTGAGCGAAGGAAGTAGTCGTTTGCAACCATGCTTTTGTAACGACAGATCGCTTGCCAAGTCCGCGAGCCAATCCTGAGTTGACCCCTCACTGACACCTCTTGGTCGGTTTCTGTCGGCCTAGCCTGAGGGAAGCTGGGTCAATTACGTAGCAGTCCTGGCAAACGGATTCATACCCGGAAGCCCTGCAAAACACCTACCGGTAGCTACGAGTCCAAGAAGCAGCGGTTGGAGCATGCCTTTCTTACGTTGGCTTCTCATCCAAGTCCAAGCAATAGAGTCGGTGCTTCCCGACACCCCAGACATCACCGCCGTCATGCTCAGGGAGCTGCCAGAGCTCCCCAGCGGAGGGGTTTTCAGCTCCTGGGTCACCCCGGCCCAGAGAGTCGGCGGCAACTTCCCATCCGCTCCGATCGTGAGCCAGGCCACGGGGACGGGCTGGGGTCGGCTCTTGGGAGCAAGCTCCAGGAAGTTCTCCAGTGGAGTTCCGTAGGGTGCCACTGAGATGCTTACGCTGGTCCGATTCTCCAAGAAGAGGACGGAACTGATGTGCACCTCGAGCTCGTGAAGCTTGCTGCCGACTTCGGTGCGCACCAGCATCCAGCACTGTCCCGAAAGCAAAGTGGAAGGCGTTGCTTTCATTGCAAAGTCCAAGTTGCTCTGAGTGCTGGTGTTGGTCTCACTGCTATTGCAGCGCAGCTTGGAAGTCAGTCGTTTCAGCGACCCGGTGATCGACGAACTGCTGGTCGGATATTTTTTCTTCACGGCGACAGACTTGATGGCTGCCGCTGCCGACAGGTGCAGGGAAACATCCATGTCAGCCAATTCAGCAATTCGCAGCTGCACCGACCATCCCCGAGGGTCACCGGCACTGGAAGTGCGGATACCACACCATGGCATCTGGACAATGCCTTTTGTCTCACTTGCGATGTGCTCTGAAACGTGCGAACCTCCCGTGTCCATCACAGTCAAAGCAATGTCCTGACCAAGCTCATTCCATACCGCCAGCTGGGGCTGACGCGAAGAAATACTCACCTGACGCTGAAGTACCGGACGCGCATTCACTGGTGTGGGCGGCTGCGCACTGGGCGAGAAACATCGCGGAGACACCGGCGTTGCCCCAGGACTGGTGGCCTCGAAGGGTCGCATTGAGGCTGTTCTGTCAACCGCGTCGTTGTACAAGCTCACCATCGTCTCGATCAGTGCCGAGCTTACGTTCAGATTCACCCAAGAAACTTTGCAGCTGGATGGTTGATGTCTGTGACCTTCATACAAGTCCAAGACGATGCAAACGGGCTCCAGCAGCATTGCTCCCCTGGCCAGCTCAGTGGATGTAATGTCAACAGACACCGCACCAACTTGAATCATAAGATGCTCACGACGCCGTGGACAACGTGTGACCGGCGAGGTTGGCGCGCTGCTTGCAGAAGTCCCGGAGAGTGGCGAAGGGGCTCCCCCTAAGCCTAGCTGCGTGGCGAAGCCGGCCAGAGTCCGATCCAGTGAAACGAGTGTATCTTCCACCAAGACGATGACAAGCTCTGCGTCGGTAGAAGACTGCACTAATCCGACGTGCAACGCACAAAATTCCACTTCCAGCTGCAATCTACAAGCACACACCAGACTAAGCATGTGCTCACAGAACTGCAAGAAACACTCTGGGATCAATTCTTCCAGCACCTTCGCTGCCCTTTGAAGGTCCTTGAAGCTTGCTCTCCAGAGCCGGCGGGTTGACTCCGCATGGTCAGACCAATCCGTCTTGGCCCTGCAAGTCAAGCTGCTTGTGCTTGAAGATCGCTCAAAACACTGGTCTGCCCCGAATGCAGCAAGCGCATCGTCCAGGTTACAAAGGTATTCCCAGATCTGAAGGAGCAATGGAACATGTTCAGTCTTCAGCGAGATGCAAACAGGATCTACGACAAGGCGACCAGTTACGCCTCGAAGCACTTGAGAAGGCTCCAGTGCTAGATTCAGCTCGAGCTTCAGCCGGCAGGGGTGGAGGATGGCCCCGTCAATACCCTTTGGCGCTGAGAGTGAAGTGCTCTGCAATGCCTGGACTGCAAAGAAGTTCGACACCAAACATCGGCTCCTCAACTGCCGCAGAGACCACTTCGCCGCACAGCCAATCAGGATTCCTTCAGGGTCTCTGTCTGCTGTCGCTGGGATGAAAATCGAAAGGCTGGTCAGTGCCAGATGCACGTCCCACTGCTGCAATCGATAGCAGCATTCTGGCAAAAGGCCTCGTGGCAGATGATTCTAAGACTCCCTTCCAGACTCTACTCCGTTTACCAGGTCACACTTCCAGACAAGCTGCAGCAGACGGCATTGGACAGTGGCGCTGTGTACATCTGCGCAGGTAGCTGGTGATCGCTCAAGTCCACGGTGGATTCACAGGCCAACGAGTTGCTGGCAAATGCCTGCATGGCAGACTTGAACTACGAGACAGCCGGAAAGCGGTGCATTCTGGAGCCCATGTTCACACGACACAATCCAGAGTTCTCCCTCCCAGATGTGCGCCTCAAACCACTTGCTCGAACTGTTCTGCGAGACTGCAACGTGACTCCGGGCTGACCCAACGTATGTCTAACACCTCTAACATAGAATCAAGCCTGCTTACCCCATTTCCCGTGAGATTTCGCCGGTGCTCCTTCGTAAAAGCTTCTCTTCCTCTGTGTTCGGGTGGCGCTCGCAGCGACGGGAGCGGGAGTGTGCTGGCTGCTATTGACATGCGTCAAGCGAGAGTTCCCTCATCAACACAAGCCGGAATGATCTTAGCAGGGATCCTGACCAGAGCTACAGTATGACGCGACTGGTCCAGCTACAGTTGGCCAGCTGCCTCTTCGAGCTCTGTCAGATAATCGAGCATCAGAGAGAAGGCCGTGCAATCGATGCATGCCCAAAGCGGTGCCACCAGGCAGCGGACCGCAAGCTCCTCAACAAGGGAAGTCAACTCCTTTGGCATACATTAGCAGCATTTGTTAGCCATGCTTTGAATCGACGATGCTCCTCCTTGAAGGCTGATTCCCCCAGTGGAAGGGCGATCGAGAGATGGGAGGCGCCAAGGAATTTCAGCACAGGTCGGCTCGACCCGGCCACCCAAAGGAAGGCCGAGTCCAGAGAAGAAAAAATACTGAGGCCGCTGCTACACGCGCCTGAGGTGAAAGGAGCGCAGAACTCGGAAGACTCTGCCCAAAGAAAGCGGATCACCTGCCTTCCAAGGCCAGGTTCCACTGTTGTAGACGGCCTTTCATGACCTTAACTGGCACAGGGAGAGACAGAGAGAGAGAGAGAGAGAGACAGCAAGAGCTTGCAGCTAGCGCGGAGTTCGGGTTTGTGGAGATTTCAGGCCAGTTGCCGGTACTTCTGCGAGCAGGAGTTCGAGCTCGATCTGCGGCACGTGCATACGCAAGGTGAAGTGCCAGTCTCTCGGAGAGGCTGCAAGTTCACCTCAGGGGGGGGGATTGCAGATCTGCTGCTGCGGCATGAAACCGAAACCCATCTCCCACGCCTGAGCTTCCGAAGGAACTGCTGAAGGTGCTGCGCTTCTCCATGATTGGAGCGACATCCTCCCAATGTCGGCGATATGGCAATCGTTTGCTTTCAACCCTAAAACCCTAAACCCACCTGTTTGCTTTCGGCTTGGGCTGCAAGTCCTTTTGAGCGTTGCCCCAGCGGCGGAGCCCCCGTGTCAGCAGCGTCAGGGCCATGGGGGCGAAGGAGACGCTCAGAGCGGAGAGTTGGACCGAGAGCTCCTGAGAGGGTCTGGGGTTCAGGGTTTAGAAGTTTAGGGGTTTAGAGTTTAGGGCCTAGGGGTTTAGGGTTCAGGGTTGAGGGTTTAGGGTCTGGGGGTTTGGGGAAAGCCAAGTTAGAGTACACTTGTCTGCTGTACGAATACTGTACTAGACTATAACCATATTTTACTGTACTATACTATGCTATGCTATACTGTACTATACTATACTAGACTCTACTATACTATGCTATAGTTACTATACTGTACTGTTCTGTAGCGTATCGATACGATACGATAAGATACGATGCTGGACTGGACTGGACTGGACTAGAC
>CAJNDV010015669.1:33716-78159 GCA_905221635.1 Symbiodinium sp. CCMP2456 | reverse complement strand
ACTAGACTAGACTAGACTAGACTAAACTAGACTAGACTAGACTAGACTAGACTAGACTAGACTAGACTATACCATACTAGAGAAAATTCTTCAGGCCTGCGGCGTCACAGACAAGAGCACGGACGGGCAGTGCACCATCCTGGCATGGGAAGAGAATGCCCCTGTCTCGGCTTCGGGCCCTTCCGGGATTCCGCTTCCCCCGCGCCTCTTCTTCGGGGTCCAGTCGTCCGGCCACAGAGGAGGCAAGGAAGGTAACAGCCAGGTGGTCAGGTCGCCTGCTAGCACGGACATGTGCTGACCCTAATGGCGACGGCACCGCGGCAGTGCTGGATGACCCCTTGGACACGCTTAATGCCGAGACACGGAGTTGAAGCGTCAGACTGCCTGTCTCACAAGCCTCGCAGGAACGAAGCAGAAGCAAGGACCGAGCTGACATAACTTCCTGCCGTGGCACGCGCTGGGAGCAGACGTCAAAGCTCAGCGCCAAGGGCGGCAACACCTCCAGCAGCAGACAAGCCCGGAACGCAGATCTATTTTTCTCTCGACGCAATTCGCAAGCCAGGAGCTGGACCCCACAGGGCAGAAGCACGTGCACGGTGTCCTGCCAGGAGGCTTCGTTCTGCCGCCGTTGTTGAAGCCCTGCGACTGGGGCCCCTGCCGGGCATGTGAGGCTCCTCAACATTGGCAAACGGCAAGCTCTCCATCCAAGGAGCGCTTAAGTTCTATGCCCAGATCACCAAGTCCGCGACAAGTCCGGAGGCCATGGCGGAGACTCTGGCCTTGGCAAAGTGCGACGGGACGCGGGAGCCGTCACAATCCTCACTACAGGTAGGTCTCTGGCATCGCGATCCCATCCGGAGCCTGCCACATTTCGGATGTGTGCTTGTGTTTGGAAAAAAAACTGTTGGTCTCATCCTGGCTGAGGCCAGGGCTAACAGTATGTCTCTAAGACCATCCGCGTGCTTTGGCGAGAGAAGGTCAGCTAGCCTCAGTCAGAACTTCGCGCACGGCCTTGTGAAGTTCCGCGCAGGACCGGAGCCTAGGGCCCTGGGACCCTCACAGCTCCGCGGGCATGTCACACTGCTCCAGGAAGCTGAGGAGCAAGTCTGTGACCATCAGCGCCTCCTCGTGCCAATGAGCTCTGGCGCTGGACTAGACTCAGAGTGGCTCTCAAAGGAAGTCGGGGAGCCTCGGGGTCCAGCCTGAGCTGCAAGCAGCCAAGCCTGCCCAAATCTGCCCAAGTCCAAGTTTCCCCTTCACAGGCGTTCCAGCTCTCTCCGCCTGACGACGGAGCGACGCCGAGGCAAACTCGGACCTCGGTTTGCTCCGGCTCTCCGTTTCTATCCGTCCCGGCTCTGAGAGGAAGCTGGGGTTCGACGAGCCGAAGCTGGGCACCCGCACAAACAGCGGTGTCCTTGCATGGAGTGGCTACGCCAAGCTGCGGAAGCTGCGGGCTACCCGGAAGCTCCCAAGTGTTCAAGCCCGGGGCCCAGTGGTCAGCTGCGCTCAGCTCTGTGTACAGCTCGCCAGCCTGAGGTGGCTTCTTACGGTGAAGGACTCGCACATCTGCCCGCGGACGTTACCAGCTGTAGTCTAAGGCAGTTGGCTCGGCTGACATCCTCAAATTTATACCTCTTAAGGAGGCGGCATGATCCACCAGGCACACCTGCACGAGACAAGGAATCACACAGAGCTTTGGAATTTCAGGCACGGTTCAGTTTCTGTGTACTAAACTTCCTCACGGTCTCTAGAGGCAGAGGAGAGGAGAGAAACATTGAAACGCATCGCAGTTTTCAACAAGAAGACGCCTCTGAGAGTTTCCGTTCCGGCCCAGGCCTTCCTCTGCATCGCATCCTCAAGCTCAATGCAGAAGTTGCATGCAGAAACCTGCGGGGCAGGACATGTCTTCTTGTGCCAGTGCGGCAGAGGCAAAGAATGAAAGTTGGAAACTCTGGCTAACTTGGGGTGCGAGGATGGCGTTGCAGCTCGCTTGCTTGGGACGATCACAAGTTAAGACTCACCGATGCAGTCTCAGATTGTAACCTGCTTCCGTGGTCCATCATCTAGTGTTCCATGTCCAATAAACAAGTCAATCCTGCAGCGTGTCAGGAGTTCTCAGCTTGCACGAACGTGGCGGGATCTTAGAATAGCTGCTCTGGCTTCCGGGTTTTCAATGCTACTCCAGGACAGGCGGCACGCCAAGGTGCTCTCTTACTTCAGCAGACGACTTGGCAGGCGATACTTCAAGACTCGGCCTGGACACTGATTCGCGCCAGGTCGGGATCATCATTAACCTCATTGATATTCGCAAGCTTGCAGCTGGCATAAAATCAGGAACATGGAACCGGTTGGTAGGGGAATGTAGGGGAGTTCATTATTGTCTGAAGCTGCCTACTAGAAGCATGTCCGTGGTCGGCCAGAAATCTGAAGCAAAAAACGGCTTGCTGGGCTTCCCGCGAAAATCACGGCTTTCGTGGAGAAGTCCTGTGGCCAAGCGCACAGGCAGTGAAAAAGAAGCTGCTCTTGCCATCCCTCGCTTGATGGAGACCATGTTTTGCCACTCTCGCACATGAGCGCGAACTCAATGACTGGCTGGCCGCGTTGCTTTGCATCGTTATTCGATGCATGTGTTTCTACTCTCGCTGTGCAGAAACTGACAAGCAGCATCCTGCCGGCAAGCCCTCCTACAGGGAATCGTCGCAGCTCAGGCCGATACGAAGCCGCCAACAAAAGCACCCACCCCGACGAAGGTTACCAGCAACCAGAGCGGGATGGCCTGCATTTCTTCGTTTCAGCGCTAGGCTTTGGGAGAGTCTCAGGATATGATCAGCTCTTCTGTTGCGAATCGGATCCCCTGCCTTGATGGTGTCCACCACACACGTTAGCTGCCCAGCTGCAAAGCATGCTGCAATTGACAAAGTGGAGCTGATGAGGACGCCAACCTCTGTCGGAGGGCTGGAAGAAAGTGTTAGGCTGTCGTCCGTCCCTAGACGGACCGAAGTATGGGGTGCGAGTGCACAGACTGTGCTTGGAGCGCTGCTCTCTTCTGAGATGGCATTGCTCTTTTTGACATACTGTTGGGCTAGGAGCCCCACCACCACTGGAACTGGACTGCACTTCTTCGGCGATCGAACTTAACGAATTGCAGATGAAGCTACCTGGAGCTCCATGGCCGTCACCATGCCGGTGGAGACCAAGGGCACAAAGACGATCACCTGGTCCACCGAGTTCAGAAGGGCGAGCACGACAAAGGAACCTCATCAGAAGGCAATCAGAAGCGTGACCGGTCGTTTGCAAGGCAGCTTGAGGCAGGCAAGATCATGACAGCATCATCGGGACAGAGCTCTCGGCTGATGGTACACGAGACCTTCCTTGCATGCCTACTGTAACGGAGCAACACGGAGCAAGAAAGCCAACGGTTGGGAGTGCCAATTGGCTACCAATGTCCAGCCGAGCAACCTCTGCTGTACTTGGTCGTACCACGAGCTGTGTCACAGCATGTCTCGTCGAGCGCTTCCTGAGATGCGACCGTGCCAACAACATTGTCAGCAGTGGCTTGCTAGCTGCTAGCTCGATCGGTGCCGCGGTGCCTATGGTATTCCAAAGCTATGGCTTCCGAAGGCTTCAACAGGCCAGGCACGCAACACACACAGACACCCTGCAACCGACCAAACGAGCTGGGCTATCCAGATGCAGTATCCGAACACGAAGAGCCACTCAAAGCTGCGAACAAAGGGGCGCTTTCGGGGGTGGCCTCCGGCTCCGCCGCCAGCGCCTTCTGGAAGACATGCTCATCCAGGTACAGGTAGAAAGCATAGAGCCAGAGAAGCGCGGCCTCAGCTTCTTGATGCTTCAGGTGTGGCGTCCCGGACATGGAACTTCCCGTGTCGGGCGGCGCTGGCAACATCGATCCACCTCTGCGCGTGGGAGTCACGCTTCAAGCTCTGGTCCTCCTCATCCGCCAGCAGAATAGAGAGGGTGGCCAAAACTTGGAGCAGCACCACGAAGAACAGCGAGTTCCACCGTCCTTTGTACTGTCTGCCATCAAAGCAAACGTGCAAGACAGGATGTTACTGATGTGTATGGGGCTCGGGGGAGTGATCTGAAGGTTCAAACGTAATGATCCCACAGAGCACACCTCCGAAGCCTTGGGCCAGAGGACCTGTGACTTCGTTCGTGATGTACGGAATCATCCAGAGAATGTCTGCCATTGTGATGGAGACGGTCGCTAACATGGCACCTGGACGATTCGACGAACCAAGCTGGCCTTAACTACTCGAACTGGTCCATGCTCGGTGACCTCTCTGACGGTTTAAGCATGCTTAAGATACTTGCATATGCTGCCCATGCATGCTCCGTCCCTGCCTACCAAGCCTGCCGACTGTTCAAGCCAACTGGACTTCCTGGACACATTGGTCCCTGTCGAGTGTTGCAGACGCGATGGTTCCAGAAAGTACGAGCTGCTTCGGCTGCTTCTCCCCAATTTCCCAGCCAAGAAAAGCTGCTTCACCTTGTTGCCCACCTTCTGGGTCGAGTTGATCGCAGCATCGAGGGAGACGTCTCTCATGGTAGATCCAACCCTTTGGGCGTCAGCTAAGTGAGCCACTGTTTGTAGCAGAGCCGACTCCGCGTTATCCCACTCCTTGCATCTGGTCGCAGCCGTCGCAGTGAACTGCCATGCCATACACAGCAGCCATCCCAACAGAAAAGCCTTTGGCTTGCGCCGGAAGATGCAACCTGTATCAGGCATGGCGCGGCAGCGCGGCACAGCGCATATCGCACGGAGCTGACACGCCCCCGTTCCTAGTGGTAGAAACTTGGTTCAGTGCTTCAACCTCTTGAGCCAGAGGGTCTGCACGACACAGTTCTTGCGGATGGCTTCACTCTGAGCAGGGCTTAACAAATCCTGAGCAAGGAAGGACAAAAAGCAAACGGAGCTTCGAGTGTGGACATGCTGGACACCAGGCGTGCTTGAGTCGGCCTCTGCATTTCCGGCCAGGCGCAACAAAGCAGCCTGGAGATTGGCTGATGAGCTTGAGGAGTTCGGCTAGCCAACAATGGACAGGACAACCAGCATTTCGGGTGCGCATGGGCTTCCGAGGGCCCTTGTCTGAGGTCCCGACAGGCCAACTTGCAGATTCATCCGGTGCATGCCCTGGCTTGTCATGGAGCTGTATGCCGTGGATACATTTGCAGCAACCACTGGGTGCGGAGACAGCTGTCTTTTCGGCTACGTAACTCCATGCGGGCTCTCAACAGCGCGCATGAAGACCAGCTCCTTAGATGTCAGCGCAAGCTGCAGAGCAGTTGTTGACAGCGTGCTGACACACATGACATGCCATGAGCAAAGCGTCTAAGACCCCCTTCGATGGAAGGTCGTCCAAGGTAAGGCTTGCTCGAGGCCTCGGAGCTTCGGTGCCGACCGACTCAGTGAGAATACTACTAATAGCAAAGGCAATTGCAATAGTAGTAGTCGTGGTAATAGTAATAATCATAACAGCATTCGTAATCGTAAGAGTTGTAGTAACAATAATAGTAAGCAGCAGCAACAGTTACAGCAACGGTACCACTGGTACTCTGAATACCTCCCTAAACCCTAAACCCTAAAATCCTAAAACCCTAAACTCTTCGGCTCCATGTGGAGTCTGGGCCCAAACGCGCCTGCCCGAAGCAGCGAATCTCAGCAGGTCCAGCCTCGGGTGAAACAAAAGCTTCGCTGCGAGCTGTGAGATACGGAAATATAGAATATAACATATAATCTATAGTATATAGTATATACTATATAAAAAAGCATTAAATATAATATAATATTATATATATATACATAGTATGTAGTATACTATATATCGTATATAGTATATAATATATAGTATATAATACATAATATATAGTATGTAATACATAATATATAGTATATAGCATATAATACGCAGCATATAATATATCCTATACAGTATATAATACATAATATATCGTTTCTAACAGGCAATATATAGTATATACTATATAATATAGTATACACTATACAACATATAGTATATAACATATAATATATAGTATATATTTTATAGTACATAAACATAATACAGAATATATGGTATATGATATATAATACAGTATGTAATGTATAAAACATAAAATATATAATATACAGTATATAATATATAGTATAAAGTACAGCATAAAGTATATAGTTTATAGAACAGAACATAGTATACAGAACATAGAACATAGAATACATAATATAAGATATGTACTCCCGAGGAATGCCGAAAAATGCCTGGACCGGCAGCTTTTTTCCACCGACTCCATCAGTTTCTGGTGGAAAGCTAGAGTCACTAGAGAGGCGCAGCCAAATCATGGTGCCGTCAAGCAGAGCTCAGGAGCATTCGAATGCACATTTTCGTGGGGATGATCTCCTGTCATGAACAACATTGCTGCTCAAACTTGTCCGTAGCGATCCTGGCCTGCGATTCGCAGATGAACAACACCAGTGCTCGAGCAACGCCACTTTCCACTTCGAGAGAAGCAGAAATCAGCATGCCTCGTACCATCAAGCAAAGTGTAACACATCCTATATAGTTTAAAAGTATGCTGTTTCAGCTTGTCCGAGGCACCGAGGATTGGAATCAGATGTGCGCAGGCCCACTGCAACCTCAGTGTGTCCAGGCACGTCATGGCAAGACACCCCCTCCCAGACACGGAGATCAGCTGTCGGGTCTTGCGAAACTGGGGTCCACGGCTGTGCAGCTTTCAGCAGACTCACGCTTGTGAACTCTGCCTGCGGAGGAGGCCAGCCACAGAGTCTCGACATGCTTCCAGGTCTGGGCGTGGGCGCCTGGTACCAAACGAAGAGGTGCATTCCAGCAAAAACGACCTCATACTGACTCATACTCGAATGCGCAAAATCGTGAGAAAGTCGGTGCATTTGGAGATGACACCGCTGCTCTTGCTATCGAGCTGAGTAGCGGTGGCGGCGCCAAGCACAGCCCATTTCATCATCGCGAAGTAGAGGACGAAACCTCATGGCAATCGCGCGTCTTCTGGTAATGTCGCACAAGAGAGTTCAAAGCAGAGTTCGGCCCCCAGCCAAAGGCAGCACCCAGGTGCATGCCAAAGAGAAGGACCTCAACACTTCGGATCATCTGAGCAGACAGCTAGCACGGTCACTAGTCTGACCTAAGCTTGCAGAATGCATGCTTGCGTCGCGGCACCATCAGGAAATGGTGATGAGAATAAAGGGATGAGCGGATGCTCCATGCAGCTGCCATGTTCAAAGGTGGCAGTGCACCTGAGTTCACGTAAAGCTGAAAGTTGCTCTCCATGGGCAGCCCTCTCCTTGCATCCGGGCACAGGCAGCTGCCAGTGCCGCCGTGTGAAAGCCTCATCTCCGGCAGAAGTCTCAATAATTCAATAGTGTCTTGTTGGCTTCATCGCCCTTCTTTGAAAGGCGCACCCCTGCCCTGTCTTAGGTTCCCGGCCGACTGGCCGGTCGTGTGCCGGCACCAGTAGGCCCAAGCCCAGCCTTCGATCAAGAGTAATTCAGTTGCTCGTGACGGCGTATGGGGTGCACGGTGCATAACACAAAATGCACAAAAGGAAAACAACAGCTTAAATCGATGTTCCTGGCAGACCCCTGCCTGTCAAACCGCACTGCCATTGCGGCAGGAATGCCACAGGCGGCCATGGGAGCTGCAATCCTGCGAATCGCAACCCCGGAAAAGCTCTGCAACTCTCGTCACGTCACCAGCCACTGGTGCTGTGGGTCCTGAAAAGCAGCGTCCCAGTCCGGGAGTATGCAGCCAAACAACCTAAATCTCGCCTGCAGGACAAAGGAATTGGATCTCTAGTCCGGTGTGGAAAACAGGCTCTAATTGCACGGTGTGAGGTTATCCTTGCACGATGACATAACATGTACGGAGGAAACGCCGGAACCAGCTCAGACTGGAACTGCTAGAAAAAGGTGAGCTTTGCAGCGACTGAGCCAGCTGCTGAAATGGGCTGTGCAAAGAGCGCAGTGGAAACGCCGCTGCTATCCCGTACAGCAACCAAAGGTATCCCAAGGACGATGCCAGGATAAGCCTAGCGGAGAGCTGATCGAGCAGCTCCTCCCAGGTGGGACCAGACACGTCCACCTTCCGCTTCTTGCCGGGGATGGGCGGTTCTGTCTCGTAAACGATGAGAGCAGCCAGAAGGGCCGAACGCAGGCCCACGACCAACAACACACAAGTGATTCCAAAAAGTGTGCGGATCACGCTTGCTGGCCAGAGCCAGTTATCGCTGCAACGCACCTGACTCTGGGGGAAATGCTCTTGCAAGCGACGTTCAACTTGCTTGAGAGCCACCTCCGTTGGGATGCTGTCACCCAACGCCCACAAGAGTCTGTGGCACACTTGCTCTGGTGCCAGCGTCAGCAGCACACGGCTCTTTGGACCAGATAGCTCGTCCTTAACAACCAGCTCTTCATTCAGCCTCCTTTCCAATCCCTTCCTGGTGAGTTGAAGCTCTGGCCAGTGCTGCAGGATCAATGCCTTGTGTTGCATGAGAAGGTCCAGCAGCACTTCTTTCCACTCTCGGGCAACTTCCCATGCAGAAGGTTGGGCAAGACGAACAGTGCCGGGAGGTCTCTGTTCTCTAGAGAAGCGTCCGGCAAAGCGTCCTCGGCACGGCATGACCTGAAGGACTACGTGCATCGAGCACACTATCGAGCACGAGAAAACCCGCGAAAGCACCCTGTGACAGTCCCGTTACGTCGTAGTCTTCACAAGCGAGGCCGAGGCGCTTCGACGAAGTATTGCACGAAGAGGTGCTCGAAATCCAGAATCGATGCCCTGGTTTTCGCACCCTCCTGCCTGAGATTGTCTTCGAGGATCTGCGGACTGGAGGGCAGGGAGCCGGCCAGCGAGGCCAAGCTGCCCAGCTTCTTGCCGGATGCTAAGCGGTTCAGGTGATGGCTGCTCCGCCTGAAAATGAAAGGTAGTCCCAGGTCTTGCATCGTAGAGGATGGCACAGAGCTTGGTTGGCTTCCTCCACTCACTAAGTCACTAGCTGCAGATGACACCCCTCAAAAAAGGTCCAAGAACACATAAACCGCAAGACTGGATCCAAGAGCCTCCATCCAATGAGTCCAGCTTCAGCCCACTTTGAGAGAGCTTTGCTCCGAGGCCTCTGTTGGACACGGCCGTCAGGGCCGTAGCACGACTATCCAGATCCAGACTCCTTCGACGGACCAGCCTCACGTGGCTGAATCGACTCCGACCGGAGAATCACTCCCGAGCGTTTTGCTTTGTTCTAACTCACCAAAGGCCGTGGCAAGCGGTATACACTACCTTAGACGGCTTACGCTGTCGCAAAACAACTGCCGCGGTGCTTCTTGGGTTTGGCTTTCATCTCGTTCATGTCGCACCCCGTGGTAGCAGTTCGCCTCGACTTCCCAGAAGGCAGAGGAACATCCACCTCTAGGCCCTAGAATTAGTCGACTGCCCCAGGATCCCCACCTCCAGAGTCGCTTCGCCCGCGACTCCTCTGGGGGCTCTGGAGTCTCCTCCTGCTCCAGGTCTTCCGGCACGGGAGACAGGGAGGCATCGTAGATCCCGAACTTGGAGCCCACCCTCACAGGGAGATGTGCATAGGACCTCGCCTGGGAGCCTGGGACTGACCAGAGCTTCTCACCAGAGTGCTGGCGTCAATGTAGCTTCAGGGTCTGCCTGGCTTCTTTTCTGTTGCTTCCAGGTCGTGCCTGGCACAGCACGCCTGAACGAGAATTGAAACCAAGCAGAACACTTTGATACGAGGGCCGCGGTAAATGTGCAGCCTTGATCTTGCCCACTATGACCTACAACCGGCATGGCCTGATGATTCCCTCTTCATGCTGGTTTGCAGTCCTCATTCAAGATCTACATGACTACCACACGTGTCCACAACCACCCCTGAACAAGGCAGTGACCTGGAGGGTATTCACAAGGGTCTAGGCTGACAAGCTTCTGAAGGCTTCCCGTGCACCCCCACCTGTGGATCGCACTGCCAACGGCTTTGACCACCTGCGCAGATGTCCTGGTTTCCAGAACAGGCGGCCGGTCACAGACCAGCTGCAAATCGAAGTGCGCGGCGCTTTCTTCGTCGGAATACGACTCATCATCCTCGTCAGCGCGCGACAGCGGCCGGACTTGCAAAGACTTGGATAGACCAGGAGGCATCGCTTGCCATGGCGTGTCACCTCCCTTTGGGCAACATTTGTATAACTGCAAGGCCTGTGATTCATAGGATCAGATTACACAACACTGCTGCAACACCGAAGTCAGCATACTTATGCTTGAGAGACTGTTACAGGTGATAGAGATTTCGGCATCTCGTGGTTGTCCACTTGTATAAAATATGCTTAAGGCTTGAAACTAGCCATGTCATAGTCGGCGGTCTGGCATCTCTCTATAAAACCACAAGTTCGTGACGGCTCTGCCGCATCATTCTGAGCAGGTGCAGAATCGAACTACAAGCTCGAGAGACTGCATATAGAGCCCAGGATTCATCAGATCTACCGCCAGCGACAAGATGGCGACTCTTCGTCCACAACTAGTTTGGTGCAAAGTCTATGTCTCATCTTTTGGCTCTGGCTCAGCTCAAGACTGGAGGCCAACGAGAGGGGGAAGAATGGCCTCCACCTCAGCATTCTCGAGCCTTACACACGCTGCGAATGTCCCACATCTGGAAGTGGTATGAACTGCGGCATGCTTCTAGCCAAGGGCTTGTACGATCGTTGATGAACAAGGCCGCTGGCGCTGGGAAAGCCGAGCACCTGGCAGCTTCTTTGCGAGCCCCGAGAGATTTCTCGAGGCCCGGCGAGGAGTTGACCTGCAAGAGGCAGGGGATCTCTCGGGTGGACCGAACCGAGAAGAAGCAGGCACCGTCTGTCGGCACGGCCTCGATCAGCCACAGGTTCAAGTCAGCGTCCAGCATCATATCAATGCCTGGATACATAATCTATGGAATTTCGTGCAAGAAAATGTCGACCAGATCAGCCCGGTGCCGTAGAGCTCATAGTTAGTGGCTTCGAGGTCAGCCAGTGCGACATCAAAGTACATCACCTCAGCACTGACGAATTCCGGACAGATGTGATGGGTTGTTGAGTGATAGTATTCATGACGAGTGGATAGCCCATCAAAAACACTTAGTACTTAATCATAACTGATCACACTTGATCGAATTCACAATTAGTCATTTAACTTTTTGGGATCATCAAGACCCCCGACCTCCATGAGCAGAGCCAACTTGGATTTCATGGCAGGCAGCAGCCTTGCCTGCCAGTTCTGCTTGGCTTGGACGTTCGGGGAGATTGGGAGGACCACATCTCCGCGGCATGCACTTGGACTACGGCTTGCTCAAGCTGTTTGACTTGAGGGCGGCCTGCATCTTCTCAGCAGGTTGCAGTACTTTGAAGCCGGGCAAGCAGAGGCAATGCGGAGACGAGTGTTGTCAGCCAGATTCAGTCAGGAAGGGGGGGGACGACAGCCCTCAAGACTCGACCGGTACAGTCACACACTATTACACCTTCAGGCACAGAACCGACAAGAAAGATGCTTGATTCTGCTAGACGAATGGCAGCGCCTTGACAAAATCCGCCGGCAGACCCTGCAAGGTCAGCTGCTGCTGAAGCTTTTCTGGGCCAAGTACCAGCTCCGAGTAGTTCCTTGGTCTTTGCAAAGCCACTTGGTGTAGAGGAGCTTCCATGTCACCATGCCTCATTCAACTTCTGTCAAGCCACGCTCCCTCACGCAGCTTGCCGTGAACCTCCACCGAGCTGAAGACTGTAAGGGACTTTGCACGACGTTCGAACATGGAAGGCTGCCTTCGTGTTCGTTACGACCATCTCAGGGTCAGTGGAGTTGATGTTGAAGATCTGATGTCCACATCTTAAGTACCATACCTTGCTGCGACAGACGACCACAGTCATATCTCCAGCCCTTGTGCAGCCGTGGCACAGGCGAGTACAAGGCTATGAACGGCATGGTAGTCGGGACGTACAGATACACACGGAAATCGCATTTGTGGCCGGCCACCTAAGCACATGGTGAAAGAGCCCTCCTACGAGGACTCTCCTTTGCGTTCATGTTTGATGTGAGACCGGGGGTTACTCGCACACAACTGCTGCAGTGATCTCAGCCACGACTATAAATTATGATGCTGCAAGCATATGCGAGTGCAGCACATGCATGCATTCACGAGGCAATGGGCGCAGTGGCTTTGCGGAACTAGCTTGTAGTTTGTAGCAGCTTAGGCTAATGTCAACCTCATATTGAGAATTTTCCGGACAATTGCAAAATCCCTTTCCCAGAACGTGAATAGAAAGCACCCCGTCTTTGCAGACTCCAAGCGTCTGCAGCGGAAAACGTGTGACCAGAGTCTTGCTAAGATGAAAGCCCAGATGAGCTGAAAGAAGACCCTGCTGGCCCAAACAACAAACCCAAATTCGAACTCTAGTTGGCTTCAGTGTGTCACACTAGAAGGGGCCTGCAGTACTGGCAGGCTTTAAGGCTTGTAGGGGACTGCTGTTTGACAGAGGCTGTGGCTCACATCCTTGGGAGAGGGGAGGGGAGTGTTTCTATAAAGGAAGTGAACACTGCAGCGCTTGCTCGAAGCTTTCCAACGCCACCCTCTGAATTTAAAGTTCGCTCCGAACGCTTCTGTTCACCACTACTGCTTCGTCTGATTCTTCCTAGCATATCTTCGTCTACAAGTAGCCACTTGTTCTCTCATGTTGATGCTGTTTATCCTTTCTTCTCCATGTCACGTTAATTCTCTGTTTGCACTGTTAGCATCTGTTTGAGGAGCTCCGTCTATAAAGTCGACACAGCTTGCTCAGAGCGTCTTACAGAAAAGCCGCTTCGAGCAGAGCTTCCTACAAGGCTACAAGCCCTTCTCGAGCCCGGCACCAGCAAAGGATTCGGCAGGTATCTCTGCACCAGGCCCTCAGCTCCAAGGCTCCAAAACAAGGCTCCAACGAAAGAAGGGCTCCGAGCGGCCTGGGGAGGCCGCCTCGTGCCACAATTTGCTGCCATTCTTTCAGCCTCCTCGGGTCAGCTTGAAGGCCTTGCGCTATTGCCAAGCCTAGGCCAACTTGAAGGCCTGCGCCGTGAGGAGGCGCACCCCGTTGGAGTTGTGAGTGCGATCCTGGTTGAAACAAAGGCGCAGATGCCAACTCCAGCCATGTGGCGACCTTGCAGCTTGTCCTGCTTGTGGATCCACATAGCAGATCCCACCTTGGCAGCGGCTTCGCGCAAAAAGCTACGAGTAGTGCAAGCAATGGGAGCGATCCCTGCCTTGTTCTTGAAGTCGTGGCAGTCTTCCCGCAAGGACAAAACGAAGCTGGAAGGCAGCAGCAGCTCGATCTCTGCAGCGCGCTGCGGCATGGCTCGAGCGAAGTTCCTGAGCTTGAGAAACAGCACATAGCTGAAGGAAAAGACGGAGGTCCATGGCTCGTGCTTCATCACACTGGCCAAAGAGGATTTCACCTGAGAGCACCGTCACTCGACTCACTTCGTGGCTAAAGCTGCAGCTTGGGAGCCGTGAAGGAGTCGCTGAAGTGAAAGTGATTAAACACCTTTCGACTCTCATGGCTTCAGGCAGAGCTGTCGAGTGCCGGAAACACTCCGAGGAAAGAGTGCTATAGGCTACAAGTAGACCTTGTGATTACAGGCCTGGTGGCGCGGGTGGTTGCTGCACAAGCTCGAGAGGTGCGTCCGTTTCCTGCCAAACTCATCACAACGGCAGACGGCAAGTCCTGTCTGAACTCCCGACAGGAAGCTGCGGCTATGCAGCACGCAGATATTGCAGCTGAGGTTCTGCTGCTTGGAGACAATGAACGTGGCATTCAAGGATTCCCATGTTGAGACCTGTGTCACACCTAGCTTCTTCGTATGGCATTATTCAAGCAAGGACCTTTAGAAGACTGAGTTGCCAACACCTTGCCGATACCACTCATCCTTGTACACCTTCAGCGCACACGATGAACGGGGTCTTCGACACAACGAGTCAGGCCGGATGCCTTCTCAAGCAAAAAAAGACCTTTGTCTTCTTTGGGCAGGTCCTTCTTGCGCCAGTAAAGGCTCCTGTGGACAAGTCAGATCGTCGGATTCACACGAGCAAGTGCAGTCCGGGCTCCTTTTGCCAAGAAGCGGGAATGACACCGTCACCTTTTAACTCACTGACCAGTGCAAGGCGGCAACCAGCATACCCTTCTGATCTGTTGCCGCCCTTATGCAGCTGATCTCAGGCGACTCGTGCGGCCCCTATGCCACGGTATGGACGAGATGCATCCTTCTTGCTCAGCTGCTCGGCAGCCGTCGGGCGATGCTCACAGTGCGGCATTCCCGAAGGCGTCTGAATCGCAGTTTCAATCGCCCCTCCGGCCGGCCTTGGCGCAGAATACTGCGAAAACACTGCCAATTTCACAACATCAGCATACTGCCATCCGGGGATCTCCATCTAGACAAAACTTGACCAGCGGCACGGTCGTAATGGGGGCATAAAGAGGGTGTGCCGTCTCCACGGGCGCGAGGAAGAGCGTCCTGCAAAAAAGCAACAGCCAAGCTTTGCCTGTGTCTGCGATAACGTCTCAAGTTCTTCGGAACACGGGGCTGAAAGACTCAAAATCAGCGCTTGGGCTCGACGGATGCAAGCCTCGGTCCGGCACCTTAACAATGTCACCCAATCAAGCAGGAGATCTGCTGCAGCACTTGCTGCATCCTCAAACTCACAAGTCAGCCCGTCAACCGATGCAAAGGAAGGACCGAGAACTGACCGGTCCAGAAGACGGTGAGCCACAGCATCATAGTGGCTGTCGCAACGATGACAATCCTCATCGCATAGCTGCACGCCACTCAACGCTTTCGGAGAAACTCGACTGACTAGCCATTGGTACTTGCTTGGGCGTGGAAAACTCTCAAGAATCACAACCACTGAAATCCCACCTGAGCAACTTCATCGTTCGGCTTTCGCAGGCGATCTCTGCATGGCTGTTCTTTGCACCCAGCAGAAGTTGTCCACTTGCCGATCCATGTCCTGACTAAGTGACTTGAGTTGCTTTGCCTTGTTGTTGCCTGTCCATGCGGCAGGAAGATCGAATGTGAGGTGGGCCGAAACGGCTTCTCAGTCTCTGCATCCACAGCGACCACTAATCGGCAGCAAAGCAACAAGACGCTGCGTGGCGTGAGCAAATTTGCCGGCCCCGCCATCCTCGAGGATAAGCTCAACCGGCATAGCCTGAGCGAACCCAAAAAGCCAAGGACAGAGCGGCATCGGACGAAGCGCTTGGGCTGCGGCACCAAAATCTAAAATAAAGATGGCATTCGTAAGCGGCTCTTGCCCCATGACCACAAAAAGATCCTGAAGAGGTCTTGCAAAGTCCTGCACTGTGGCATGACACTGGCCGCCAATCCTCCAAGTCTTTCATCCAAGCTGAGATCATTGAGGTGCCAAGGCTTCTGAGGAAAGCGTCCCACAAAACCTCAGAGCTACGAACGCAGGCGGGGGCCGAGCTTCGGCCAGCCCTTTATGATGCATCTGGGTGGTTGTCAAAATTATGGTCCCTTTTTGGGTCCTTAATATAATACGGCACCTATTATTTAGGGTACCCCCAAAGGGACCCTAATTTTGACAACTACCCATCTGAGGCGGCGCGCGAAAGCATGGCCCAGGCGACAAAGCATCCCAAGCTGCTGCTGGCTGATGCCTCAACGCTGCGAATTCCGAGGCTTTGAGGGGCACTCGTAAGCATCCCCTTTTCTACACAAGCTGAGACTCTCAAAGCAGAATTCCAAATATACTCTCTTTATGCTTCGGACTTCTCCTTTACCTACCCTACCTACCCTCTCTAGGCTTCTTTGCTTATGCCTCTCTTATGCTTCTCTTATGACCCTTGTGCGCTTCTGAGAGGCGGAGGCCGGCGCACCCGGAAACGCTCAGCATCATGCCTCAGCATTACGTGGGTGCCTCAGACCCTGTCTTAGATGATGGGTTTTTTTGGGGGTTAGGTTTATTTTTTAAAATGCAGTAGCCCCTTTCTCCCGCAGGGTTTAGGGATGTCGGCGGGATCTGAAGTGCTTCACCCGAGGGCTTCAGGTATTGCCACGTGTGCTGTGTCGCCTGCCTCTGCCGGGATGAGCGTTTGGAGCGCGCGCGCGCGCGACGTTTCCGATGCCGCCCATGAACGTTTGTGGGGGCCGGGTCAGAAGAGAATCCAACTCAAGCACTAGCTTAGGCGAACAGGCAGTCCAATTCGAAGACCTGCAGAGTGAGCTTCCGACAGCCAGCATCTAGGAAGAGCAGGGGCCGCATGTTCGGAGAAAATCATGCGGGGCTGAGGTGGTTGCAAGGCTTGGAGGCGGCTTGCTAGTATCGCTTGCGGACATGCAGCAGTTCCGGCATACCATAGAGCACGTGAAGATGCACTACTCGAGCAAGTGGCCCCGACTCTGGCGATCGGTTACTGAATCGAGCTGCCAGGGCCAGAGGAGTCCGAAAGCCAGGTCCATTGTTCTGTGAAGTTCTAACTGGAGTCTTGATCTCGCGCTGCTCACTCGAACTCGGATGTTTTCTGGACTGGCTACCTAGTTCACAGGGGTGATGAGCATGAAGCATAAACCAGCTCGCCACTAAATTCGGTCCGGCACCTTGCTTGATGAGAATGTTAGAAGGGAAGCAATTGTCTGAGATTGAAGAACAGCGCAGTGTGCCCGCCACCTCTTAATTCTGAGATCATGCTGATGCGAATGATTCGAGAGTTGTGTATGTCCTTGTTGTAGGAGTCGGCAATGCATGCGCATGAGTTGCAGGGCTTCACGACATTGGTTCAAAATCATGAACCATGCTCTTCTCTTTCACCCGCCAGCGTGTGCACCGAGTACGGTACGCATGTCTTGCGAAGTTGGGGTTCCATCTAAATGCTTTGTCTGCATTGAACGGAGCCCGCAGCATTTCATTGTTGAACGCAGTCTAGATGGACGGCGAGAGCAGCTTCACTGCAAAGACTGTGCTGTTCGAGTTGCAGAGCTTTGCATCCTGCCTGCCACACGTCTGCTCCAAGGGCAAGCCTCGAACTGAAACTAACCAACATGAGTGAGCAGGGCCCACTGACTCCCCCAGCCGCTCCTCTTTTGGATCCATGCGCTTGGATCCGCATTTCGTCGCACAGCACGACGAGTCCTTCAAGATGGGTCTCCGAAACAGCTCCCACGGAGCCTTGAGCCGGTCCTCGCTCGTCGGCCCGGGCGAGGCGAGCACTCGGAGCTACGCGCACCCGGAAGTCCTGCAGAGGAGAAGCGAAGCTCCGGCTGACCGGGTGAGTCGGGCAGTTTTTGAGAGCTCTTAGAGATGTTTAGTGGCTTTTTTGGTGGTGTTTTTTTTGGTAGTGGTTTAGGCATGTTTATGAGTTTAGCGAGACTTAGTATTCGTTGGGGCTCCTTGAGTATCAAGGCTGCGTGCCAGCATTGGGCTGGGTCGAGGATCTGCTTCAGGGCCAGCGGCTCCAGGCAAGCAGATGTGGAGATTCCAAAGGTCCACGGAACTGACTCTGCGTCGGGCATCTCGCAGAGAATCTCCACGTTCCGCACTTCGACGTCAAAGCCTCAAGAATGTATGAGACTGTGGGCATGCCAGATGACATGCAACCGACTGTCAACGGCCAGGGAGCTTGAAACTAATTTCAGCAAAAATGGCTGGCCAGCGTGTTCGGTGTTCGACCAGGGCTTCTTCCTTCTCTGAATTTTCAACTTCGGCGCGGCAACAAGCTTCTGGACAAGCACACCTCAAGTCGCTACCAAGTGTCGCATCTGCTTGGCAGATGGCCTCGACTTCCCTGTCCTTGGTCTGCAAGGGAGATTGTCAGACGTCCAGAGAAGCGACGGATTGCAGAGAGATGCGGCGACCTTCAAAGGAGTGTCCGAGCTTTGCATGAGGACAGCTCCATGATCCATGTGAGGTAAAGACCAAGCATGACAACGGCACCAGAACTGCACGCAAGACTTCCAAAGCACCAACCCGTCTCAGTGATAAACGGCAAGGCTCCCAATCTCGCAGCCGTACAGAAAGCACCAAGCGCTCAACAGAGGCGTGCAAGTGAAGCCCACTTCGTAGGCTCAGCTCGACCTGGAGATGTCAACGAGAGCCGTGCACGGATGCCTTTCAATCGGTTCTGCGAGAAATCACAGTGCAGGCTCACGCCTCTTCGAGCCAGGCACTCTGAATCTCCAGCGGAAGAAAGATCCCCAAGTTTTCCAGCACTCTCTCCTCCAGGCCAACGATCATCGAGTAAAGTGTGGCATCATTCTCAACATTGACCGTAACTTCTCAACAGCTGAGGCAGGCTTGAGCCAGCCGGGTCCTGCAACTCCAGACGTTGCAACGTGACCGAGATGCCCAGAACAGACAGGGCCAGTAGCTCATCGTACGGAAGGTCCTCGTGCAGTGATGCTTCGATCTCATAGCTCGAACGATTTGCAGGTCTCGGTCCTTAACCACGAGCGGCGCATGCTGCTCGAGAAGACGGACCACGTGCTGCTTAAGCGCTGCATTCCCCATCTTTTCCCATGCGGCTGCAGGTGCTACTTCAGACTTGCCATTCGTATCTGCGTTACTGCCATCGGTGCGGTGCGTTTCTTTGACTGCGGGTGAGAATAAGAGATGCTTGGATGGTTTATGCCTGCCGGCATGGGATCGGTCAAGCTTGTGCTTCAGCCTCACACTAAAGGTCGGCTGTACGACGCCAAGGATATCTACTTCATATATGCATACAGCTGCATACACATACATATTATACACACCAAAAACTCGGACTTCAAAAATTGAAATCAATCCTGAACCGCTTAATTGCAAAAAACTTGACAAAGGTCCCTGTCTTGAGACTGTGGCAGCGGAACTTGTCCATACAAGAAAACGACATCCCGGAAGGCTCTCTTACTGCCACGTCAGCACTCGTCTCTTTGATCCATGTGAGCGAACCGAGGCTAAGAGAGAGCCTCAGTAGAATAGTCTCATGCTCGAGACCATCTGCTCGCTGCGAGTGGGTTGAAAAAGAAGTCTTATTCGGACGTACTGGGAGCTGCCTGCCCAAAGGTCACGAGCTGACGCTTCGAGAAGCGCTTCTCTAGTGTCACAAAACTGAGACCTTGACAAGCTAACCCTTTGAAACCGGGTCAGTGTCGGTGGTAGTGCCACTTACGGAGGACGCTGGAACTTAGCGGTGCTGCTGTAGCTCATTGCCTCCCGGATATCTGCGGGCTGCAGCTTCTGCATCTCACCTGCGCTTCACACATCGCGACAGGCATGACAGGCCCTGGGATGGTGCACGAGAGCGCGACTGGCCTTCTGGATCTCTAAGATGACAACAGTGCAAGGCGAACGTTGTCGGCCCTCAGCGCAACCTTAGAAGCTAAATGCATCAACATCCCGTGGCGCAGGTGCTCGGAGCTCAGTACCGGACGCGATCCCCATCAGGTAATCTCACGATGACGCGGCCCTGCAGGGCTGACGAGCTGCACAGCTGAACCCTGCGACCATCCTCTGACATGACAGCGAAGAAGCCAATCGTTCCTGCCCACTAGACTCTCTGCAACAACAGCCAGTTTCCCGGAATGTCTGACGCAAAACTAGATCCGACTGAACGACATAGGCCCGCATAAAGCAACTTGGTAAACCGGGTCAACCAGCACAAGATTGCCTGGCATGCATGTAGTCATGCAGATTCCTAGTAGGATAGCCAGAAGTAGTGTAGGAGAACTCGACAGTCTAGCTTGGTCTCTCGAGGTACGACGGTTCAGGCACGACTCTCGGACGCGTTTCGACCATGCCGCCACATCGGACGATGCGCCTGCGCGCATCAGTCACACTGTACACGTCTGCATCACACTGCAGCATGTGGCACGGCATGGAACTGTGCATCATTGGCCGCCCGCCCCTTGTTGAGCCGGCTTCGCTTCAGAGCGTTCTCACTCTTGGAGGGACGCGACTGTAGTCAAAACAATACCAATCACAGGAGCAGCCAGTGTACACGTCGCGCACCAGCACATCCACAAAAGAGCTGAAGGCCGAAACACGTTTTGACTTCTAGATTCCAGTAGGTTCCGATGTGACACATGCTGCTCGCTCCTGACATCGCTTGTTACAATGTCAGGTGCTTGTCTTGCACCCTCGCAGTCGAGACGAGCTGCAACTTTGCCTGATCAAGTCCAGCACATTTCAACAAACAATCATGTGACATGTGAGTGCACGACTATCGAAGCCTCACCAAATGAGGAAGCTCGAAGCTGAAAACTTTTGCCTTGGCCCACTGCTCCACTGCAGGGAAAAAGCTGCGGGCATCTGACATGACCCATCGCTGTCTTCGCTTTGAAGCCAGCAGCCGGATGGTGCGTCACAGCAAATAATCTGCGCCCTTGGCCTTATGGCACCACGACGGGGGCAAGCATGACCACAACAGCCACGATCGCTGACGCTGCTGAGGTTCCCACTTGCAATGCCCGTCCACTTGACGGTGCTAGTCGCCTGCAAGAGCAACGTCACAGGCGTCAAGTTGGAGTCGTTCGGAGCACCCGAAACACCTGCAGATCCTGCGAGTCCTTGTAAATGTCAGCATCTGCTCGTGGGAGCCTTGTGCATCGTTTAACTGATTCGCGACGGCTGATTCCGGCCAAAGAGCCTGTGTCGCTGAAGAACCGCTCCTGCTTTCGCAGCAAGCAACCCCAAAACATCTGAGAGCGCACATCGACTTCAGCTGCCCCACTCTCCGTGCCCTCTGACACCTGGATTCTCTGCAAGGTCCACGACTATCAACTCTCCGGAGCGAAGAAGAGCATAAAGTAGTTTCTTCGCCTTCGGCACCGCACCGAATGGACAAGCGATGTGACTCTTCACGTGTCAACACGAGCGAGATTCCGCCTCATCGACTTGTAGTGCCGACACCGCCTTCAAAACAACGGCAGCTGAGGGAGTAGGCGTCAGCAGACGTCAGCATTGCTACAGTATGGTCGTTGTATCGCCCCAGTTTCCTTGCGGCTGTGGTCACAGATGTTTAGGGCTGCAGATGTTGTCGCAGTAGCCGAGGCTGGGGTGAGGTGGAGGAGCTACTTGTCATGTCCTTCAGCGCTATGCTGTCATTGTTGCGGTTGTTGAGGTGGTTGTTGTTGTTGTTGTTGCTGCTGCTGCTGCTGCTCTTGTTGACGATTCCGCTCTCCTCCTCTTCCTCCTCCTCGTCCTCCCCCCTCCTCCTCGTCCTCCTCCTCTTCCTCTTCCTCCTCCTGTTTATCTTCAACATGCAAGCGGGGCTGTGAAAGCTGGGGCAAGGAACTCTCTGGAAGATGCAGCAGCGAAGCTGAATCGTTCTTATTTCTGCCGAACTGCAGGGGTGCTTGCTTGCAAACGGCAGCTGCATCCGTAGACGCTGTGCTGATGCGTCCCAATTTGTATGGTTTGACTTGAAGAAGCTATGTCCCGTGCATCGGCATGGAGCCTGCCTCATCTAGAGGGACACGAAAGTCCAAACCTCACAGAGGGGCCAGCAAAATTCGTCCGACCGGGATATTGAAATCCTATAGAGCGAGACTTCGACTCCCCCTTCAGCTCCCGGCTTACATCCATAGGCCCGTGACCACCAGAGTTGAAGAGCCTGATCGCACTCGTAAACACGACACACGACATGACAATCTCTCTGGCTGCCGCCTTGCAGCGACGACGCCCAGTGTCGGGCTGGCAATCAGGTTGCAAACAGCACGTGGCTACTTATCCCGCAGCACGTGCAACACATGTCCGGAATCGGGGCAGCTCCACCCCGCCAACAACAGCAGATCCTTCTCGGCCCAGTACGTGAGGCCAGTCACAGCCTGCTTGGTAAGCCACATGAATGCGTTGAGCGGTGCATTTGCGCCCAATTATCTATCGGGTGCTCCTTGGCATCGGGGGTGTCATTGCCAGCGAAAGCCAAGTGAACACCTGACGGAGAAAAGACTTTCAGGCTCCTGTGTCCTACATGCACGACGTCTTTAACTTAAACCTGCGCTTCGTGGCCCCCAAATCTTGTCGAGGAGCTGGTCTCTTGTCTCCACGGGAAGCTGGCAAGCGGCCCAGCCTCAAAACTCGCACTCTGAAAAACAAAAGAAGAGAAGGGAAGAGGGTCCATGACACGAGGGGCTAAGTCAGCTTGATTTTTTTTGCAGCAGGCTGAGCAGCAGGCGGGCCAAAGCTAAGCCAAAGCTGAGCTGCGCGCAGAGAAGTGATGCAGCTGGTGACGTCCGGCCAGGAGCACAGAGTTGTTCTCAGTCGCAGCTGAGAGCTTCGCTGCAAGCATTGCAGAAACCTGTGCAACTCAGTTTTGAAGGTCCCGAACCACAGCTGCAGCGCCGTTGATCTCCATGCCAGGCAGCGGCTGCCTCGACAGAAGATCTTGAACACTTCAGCTCTCTTGGGCAAGACATCTCCGGGAACCCGGCTCATCTTGTAAGATGGCAGCGTGATCTGCATCTCGCAGCCTGTGGCTCATGCTGACCGTGCACAAACAGAGTAGCCAAGATTTGGCATGCAAAAACTTCAGCCGATAATTTTTCCGAGGCTGAAGATGTCTCTCAGGTCTGCATCTTCTTCGAGGCACGCTGCGGATGTCCGGTTTGCGCATTCCTGCCTCGCGACCGCGACCGGTGGACGAAAGGGACTGACCTCCATAGAGACAGACGGACCCAAGGGTGCGAACTCATAGGGGACCACAGAATTGTATACTTTGCCCGGATCCCGAAGCTGGACCTGCGGACGCCACCACTCCCTGTATCCGTCTGTTTTGGCACTTACTACCTTCACGGACTCAGGCTCGTCGGTATGATGGTTGAGATCTGCCGGTGCAATATCATCTACATCCACGAAGTTCTCGTAGCAGAGTCTTTCCTCACATGGCGAAAGCCCAATACCCAGGGCCTTCTTCACAGGCAACACGAGCTCACTGAGAACGTGACATATGAAACCATCGGGCAGCAGGCTCTCTTGAAAGCGCTCCACCAGCTTGCCATCTTGGAAGACGCCACTGTCCTGGGGCCGGAGAACTCCCTCCGGCGTGAATCGCAGCTGCAGACCATTGAGGCTGCCATCCTTGCATGTGATTATCCACCGCAGGTCGCCCCCACGTCCGTATTTCACATGATACCCGTCGGCTGGTCGCATGTTCGGACGAGTGAAATACTCCGAACCCAGCTCCGGAGGCCCTGGTACACTAACCAGTCGTCCATCGACTCTCTCTCTTACCTCCGGCAAGAGCTTGGCTTGACCAAGTGGCCAAATAGCTGCCAAGCCACCATCTGCATGGTACACGGCAACCCCGAGCCCGCAGGCAAACTTCACGACTGCGTTGGAATCCAAGGGAGTGAAACCACGGATCCGGTGTGGATAGTCTTCCTGGGTGGCAATTGGGTGGGATGGTCCGAAGCAGTTTGCTGAGTGTATTGCCTCTGAAAACAGGAAAACGCATGCGATCCAGGAAGCTGTGTCCATGAGTCTCATCAGATTTTTGCTCCGGTAGGAGAGCCGTGGCCATTGCATCTCTGCAAACTTAGCCAGACCACCCTGTACATTCTCGAGAAATGCTGTTACGTCTGCAACATCCAGACAAGCACTTCGCAAATTGCCAAAAGCCCTTACTTTCAACCGACATGGCATGCAGGCAGCACGAGCAGCTGAGAGCACCCTGTTCAACACGCGACGACGTCTCCCGGTGAGCGTTGACAAACATCGAAAAGCTAAGGCCTCTGCCTAAAACGTGCCGCTCGAAAGTCCGTGGTCAGTATGAGAGAATCCTCCTGACGAACCCACAGCACATGATAGCTCTCGGTCATCGAGAACGCAGGGGTAAGCAGAAGAAGGCTGAACAGACCCGAAACCAGAAAATCTCGAGTCACATGTTCCCATCCTCCAAAGCCAGAATGGCCGTAGGATTGAAGAACCTGTAGTCAATCACCAAGAGAAGTTCCCCAAATGCCCCATCGTGCTCTAAGACTGAGCTTCTGGCATCGGCCACTCGACGGACCTTGGTGAACAGACAGGAGCTGCCACGTAACACTGGCCACGCACCCTGAAATATTCTTCCCATCACGGCCGGGCCACCATTCCACCAGGGAGGTGACCGGTGATGCCCGAAGTGGCCTGAGCGAGAGCTGCGGCGGCGGCGCATGGAGCCGCACCGCCGCCGCCAAAGACGTCAAAGAAATCGCGACGGCCAGGAGAACCTTGAAAAGCAAGAGTTTTCAGGGGAGCTCTGGGCACGTTGCCGACCAAGGAGAGGACCGCGCAATGGGTGGCCGCCATGATGTAGGTCGGACTGGACAGGTCTTTGCCCGTTCTTCCGAAGTTGTGGTGCTTCTCCGGGTACGGGCGAATGAGGCTCGCAAACGCCGCGACCAGCAGCGGTGGCAAAAAGATGCCAAGACGGGCATAAAATGCCATGGCATGATCTGTATAGTCTGTATAGTGCTCGCACCGCATGTGCAGCCGGAAAACCACCAGGAAACCCAAGCACAAGAGCGTGAAGAAACTGCCTCCGACCACGGTGCGATGAGCTTGATCTTCGTAGAGCTCCAAAGCCTGGACCTCTGGCATGTTGCTCATCTCCTGGCAGGGGAAGGCTCTGGCCCCAAGAGGATTTTGGGCCACTGACTTTGCCAAGTCTCCGTGACGTGCTTGGGAAGCCCGCGCGCTGCGAGAGAGGCCGAACCGCTCTTGGCTTGGTCCGACGTCTCCCGTCCCCTGGGCAGCTCACAGATGCATGGCAAAGCCGGAAAAGAGCGAGGTCAAGCGCTTGAATCCAAGGCCAAGCCGCATGGAGCCCTGGGCGTGGAGCTCCATGGTCAAGTAGTCCAACTCAATCCGTGAAGGACTCGACTCGAGCTTCCCAGTTGGCTCTGAAATGCTATGCCAGTCGTTGTCCGAGTCTGACTCGACAACAGAGGAGGCTCCTTCGCAACACATGGATCTGCAAGAGATGCCAATGCAACAGGGACGTAACGCTCTCACACGAGCTTCCGAAGCGCTCCTACTCGTGGAAACTGGCTGGGCGAGAAAGCAAAAATCCGTGCCACCAGACCCCAGGCGGCTGAGACCGCAAGTCCGGCCATCTGTCGGGCACCTTTGGCCCCTGTGTGCGAATGAAGCTTCTCGTCCATGTGCTTGCGGCTTCGCTGCCACGTCTCCCCCACAATTTCGTAGAAGGTCTCACCTGTGCTGACATCGCTCCGAAGGTTCTAGGGCCTCAGGCTTGGAGCAAGCTCCTGGCATTCGTCTTTCTCCTCCTCGGCCTGGCAAAAGGGAGGATCTGACAAACCTACCGGCCGACCCCAAAAGCACTCAATGCTCATCCGCCGACAGAGTCTGCCAGCAACCCTCGGCATATGTCAGTTCGCCTGCTGCGAAACAAGAACCTGCAGCTCACGCAGGTGGTGCTTTCCTTAGCCCAACAAGCGCAGCTTCCCGGCACTTGGCTCTCTTGCCGGGCCACTTCTCTCATTCGGGCCTTGGGCCTCGTGTCGCTGGGAGGCTCTGGTTCAGCTCACGGCTTGGCAATGCTTGGCAATGGCTGCCGGGCACTTTTCACGTCGCAGTGTAAAAGAGTTTATCGGACAGGTCTGCAGCAGAGCTCGCGGCAAAACTGGCTGCACAATGGAAGCTGGTCCTGCTCCTGCCCCCCGCTCTCCCTTCCTCCGTAGTTGCTTCGAGCACAGGACTTGGCTGGAAGGCTGCCACTTAAGTGGAGCGCAACACGGAATAGAACGTGGAAAACTGGCGAAAACGGACAGCGTTGCCTCACCGACGCGGCTCACAGCTGTTCCGCCATACTGCGTCTGCTCAGAGACGAAAGAACTTCGCCGTCTAAGCCACACTCAAATGAGCTTGCCTCCGGCTTCCCTCTGCTGGCGTTCCTTCAACCGCATGCGCTTTGTCATTTCTCTGGAGCCCTTCAGGAACGTCATGAGGTCTTGGTAATCCTTACACATGAGCTCTTCGAGGCTTCGTGATCGAAACACAATATCTCAGTGCTTGGGGGAACTTGGCCAAAAGAGGAACGAAACTGTTCAAGCAAAGGATCCGCAGCCTGCTGGTCATTCACATCTAGCAGGAAGTAGCCATCAATCGCCTCAGGGTCCTCGGCATTATCCTCCCAGACAGAGAAGGGTCGAGGCCACACTCTGACTATGACCGCCGGGTTCAGGGGCACGGGATCTTTGTCTTCATCAGGCTCAAACTGCTCCAAGTGAAAGATGGGTAACAGTGTACCCTCCATGCTCCGGAAGTTGCGCAGCATAACTCCTGCTGCAGCAACGCTATCCTGCAAAAGCTTCGCATTCAGGAGCACGACGGGAATGGTCTTGCCCGTCTCCTTCATGATCTCGAAGATTGCCAGGACAGCTGCCATTTCGGACTGATTGGGTGCAACAATCAGAAGCATTGATGATTCCAAGAACTCCTCGATCTTGGTCTTTTCTTCCATTTTCAACTCCATCTTTGGCAGGACAGGTGGCAAGTGATCCAGAGTCAGATTCTCCGGGAGTGGATTCCATCGTGTGGAAACTAGCGACATTGCGCCGAAATCTGTGAACAGAACACGGACCCCCTTCCCCTGAGGTAGTCTCGGGGACATGGCCAGTGTCTTTGCAAACCTCTCTGCAAATTGCAAGACGTTGCCAAGCTCACCGGAGACCTGGTTGTCAATCGTGCCAGTGTTGAAGTACATGCTCTGGCGCATCTGGCGCTCAGCGGTCGCCCGCAAGAAAGCCGAGCAGGCCCAGTTCACGGCCTGGTCACAGAAATCGTTGTCGAGAATCCCTAAACCCCTAAACCCTAGACCCTAAAAAATGGCCCTGAACCCTAGCCTCTTCAAACAATTTTGTTTCCAGTTCACGGCGCCTGGTCGAAGCTCTGCGGCACGGGGGACGAGGCGTCCACGGTCGCCTGCACCATCTCCTGGAGGGTTGTTCGAAACCGAAAAAAAAGTTTTTTCCTAAAGAGGGTGTTTAAAAAAGATGGATTTGAGAAACGAAAAGAGGGTTTCTAAAAAGACTGTTTAAAAAACCCTCATCTCCTCCCTCATGGACAGGGCCAGCTTCGCCTCTTCCGTCAAGCCTGCGCTGCGGCTGCACAACAGAGGGGAGAGCTTCCTTTCCGTCGTTTAGTGGTTATTTATTATGTTGTTATATGGTTACTTTCATATATTAGTGACTAGTGTATTATATTCTACTATATTTGCGTGTATTAGTGGAGCTAGAGAGGTCACAGCGAAGAGAGAGAAGAGAGAAGAGAGAAGAGAGAGAAGAGAGAGAGGAGAGAGAAGAGAGAGAAGAGAGAGACGAGAGAAGAGAGAAAGACAGAGAGAGAAAGAGAGCGAGCAAGCGAGAGCTTCCCCTTCCCGGATCCCGCCGGCAGTCTTCTTGGTGAAGGGAGTGGCCCGACGCCGGACTGCCGCCCCAACAGCAACTGCGGCCAAAGCCGCAGAAGGCAAATGCGCCTGCAGCGGTCTGACCTCCGCGCAACACTGCTTCTTCAGAAAACAAGAATGTAGTAAGAAGTGAGAGCTTCTGAGCAAGGCCCTCGCCAGTGCAGGGGATGGCCGGGTTCCAGCCAAAACCTGCGGCCTCGCCAAAACTCGGAAGCTCCTCCTTTCTCTCTCTCTCGGAAGTCTTCCCCTTTGAAGCCTCACCGCGCTGCGGGCGCTCGGAGGCAGCGGAGCCAAGGCCACGGACTCCATCGGAACTCACGGAGTCCTAAAAACGAACGAAGCCCTGGACAGTCCCTGAGATCTCACTTTAGGTGCTGAAGCTCATCATGATAATCCATCCCTTGCATGGTGCTTGATCCACATGGAGCATGACAACAACAGGTTCGCACCTAGTATCGTGCAGCATCATGCAGCATGAGTGGTTGCATGTCATCTATCATAGTTCAGTGGTCGGCACCCTTCGAGCATCTTGTGCTTAGTGCCAGGCCCACCGTCATCATTCCACGCCTAAGCCCGTGAGCGGGCTCAGTCCGTCTGCATCCGTAAGCACAGGCTTGAGATGTGTGGCGGCATTAGTATTAAATTCGAACGGCTCTGCTGCCTTTGTCATGCTCGACGGTGGAAAAAGCGAGAGGTGCGCAGGTTTGGTCTGTTGCAGGACGGCGTCGGGTTGCAGAGGGTACCAGGTTCAATATTTCTTTCCCTCGGACCCGACAATAACCCGACAATGCAATGATGTTGACACGGCACTTTCCGATTACCGTCAATGAGGAGGAGGAATGGAGCTGCTGCAGTTCAGCTTTCCGCAAGAAGTGAGATCGTCAAACGCCTATACATTCATGATATTCAGCAGTGAGCTCCAAAATGCTGAAGCATGTCACTGAACATATCAAAACTTGCAGTAGTTTGTCATTTCCGGATGTACTGCGAAAGTTTGGTGCAAGAATGGTGGGGAGGGTCGCGGGTCGGTGTAAACATTCATCCCAATCAGCTGGCTCAAGTGTCTCCACTGCAGCACCAGTACGTAGACGTCGGCAAGCAGTATCACACATGCCCAAACTGTTTGGGGTACCTTTTTCGTGATGAAAACCGTCCCCTGCTTGGGCTTCTATGGCTGGCCGCCGTGCAAAGCAGATAAACCTACCTGGATGATTCACTCTGAGGCTCCAGCTGGTAAAGCACCGCGAAGGTCATTGACTGAAAGAGCAGGCAAATGCCCCAGGGCCTGAGTCAAGCAGATCGACTGCTCCCGGCGCACAGGAACACTCGATGCGGCCGTGCTAGGAGCTCGGCACAAGAAAAATAAACACATCCACATAAAGCTCCGACTGCATCTTCCTGCAGTGCAGAACACGTGTCATCGTCCCGCTTCCAAATAAAGCGCTGCTTACAGCTGGCACAGTCCCTTGCTGAAGTAAGAATGGCACTGCGGAGGGAAACCCTCAACAAGCATGGCAGCGACGAAGCCGAAAAGTAGTGTGGACCTGCCGCAAGACCGCGCACATATCGCATGCCAAAGAGGAGTCTCTGAAACAGACCGAGCTTGGCTGAGTGCGGGGCTTGAGTGTCAAGTTTTGGGAGCTGTCGAGACGCTCCTTACGCTCCAAGGGCAGCATCTGCCACCACGGGTGTCTCGAGCAATCTACACCACAGGCCTAAAGAAATGCTTCACATACCATGAGGCCGTCAGCATGTCGCGCACATCTTCTCGAAAGGACTCAATGCGGCTGTGCCTGCACAAGTGCAGTGGAAGACTTGCAGAACGAGCATGAAGAAGCCAGTCACTTCTATTTTGGTGAACAGTTTTGTTTCTCCGAGTACTGGAAGTTATCCTAGTACATGCTCTTGCAGGTGGTACGAGTCATACGAGTCACTGGCATATGCTGCTGTTGTCATCCATCAGCCCATGACGACGACGACATTGACCAGCTGCGATGAGGACGACACCGCAGCCGACAGCTGCTGCTGAGCACGGGAACAACAGACAAATCAAGCAAACTAAAGCAAACCACACGGAATCTCTCGACCAGCTGCCACCTACCGAACAAGCCCGCACCGTCCGAAGGTTATGACTTGATTCTGCAGCATCGGCATGTCGGAAGTACTCGGTCAATGCTGCAACCGCTCGGTCCCACCTCATCTGTACAACGTGGTGGGTCTTCGCCACCTTCTCGGAGCTGACCATCGGCCCCACCTGACATCCAGACCCGCCCAGATAGAATTGACATCAGAAACTCAAAGACACGCATTGATATATATATATATATACACATACATATACTGGCATCCTTCCACAAGCATTGAGCTTCGAAGCAAGCGACTGCAAGGACCACATCCAGGGCGACCTCATCAAAGCCGGGGAGCAGCAACGAACCCACCAAACAAAAAAAACTCCAAAAAACATTGCCCTTTTGGATTGCCCGTTCCTAGAGCCAAGCCACTCGGCCCAGCTCCATCAGCGATGCCATGGCTGCGATGGGTCATACAGTCTTGCCAAGCCTTTTTGTGATTTCGACCTTCACCTCCAGAGGCCCCTAGAAGCATCTTGCGCTCTTGCCGCCGATGCTGCAAGGACAGCCGACGACCGGCTGCTGAAAGGGATTCATGACTACAGTAGTTCGGTTGTCCGCAATCAGCCACAGCTTTGAACACCAGAGTCGCAAGCAAGAAAAAAATGAGCCGACCAAAATGTTCGATTCCGCCACAGGCTGCAACGGTGACCCGACCAAACGGAAGCCTCGGCAGCAAGCTCTGCTTCTGCAGCCGAGGGTGGTACAACCTCTCCTCGAATCACGGACAAAAGACGATCGAAGTGAAAAAGCTCAAAGTCAAGCCCGCCTTCCTGGCCATTGAGCTCTACAGCGCCTGCATGCAAAGACTGCCCCAACACTCCCCTGCCCGTGTTCCCAAGCCCGGCCTGTGAGCCCTTTGATGACCACCTTGCTTCCCGCAGGAAAGCGCCGCACCACTGTGGGGTCCGTGGGCACTGCAGAGACGGCAGCGGCGGAAGCGGCGGAAGCGGCGGAAGCCGCGGGCGGCTCTGGCGTCACATCAACTGGCGCACCCTCTTCGGCCTCAGCGCCAAGGGATTGGACCAAGCCCGAGCCTCTGCACTTTGGGAGCCTCGACTTCCGGAACGGCGGGTTTGTGGTCCTCGCCAAAGATCTTCTTGTAATCCTTCCGGAGGTCCGTGCTGTATGCCTGCGCTGGGTGAGGGGAGATGACAACACCTCTGATGAACGCTTCAACACATGCAATGCATCCGCTGCAATTTTCACTTGCTTGATCGCCAGTCTCGTCTAGATCCGTGGCAGACTCGATTAAAGACTGGAGATCGGGGTTCACGCTCAGCACGCGCCCAGGTGTGCCGCCTTGCATCACGAGGAGCAGTCGCATCAAGCGGAGGAGCCCACGTTGTCGTTTAGGCATCTCTTGAAACAGCATGTCCCAGCAATGCAAGAAGCCCGTGAACCAGAGTGCTGAATTTAAACACATTGGACAAGAAAAATCTCGAAGTGCATGAGCTTGGCTTCAGCTGTGTCCATTAAAAGCTGAGGTCCATTCTCTTCGGCATCGAACGTGCAAGTCCGCACATCTCCTCGCGGTGAAGCACACTTGCTTGATATTGCCCTAGATTGTAGCAGAATGACAAGGGCCGAATCCGAATGCTCCTCGGCATCTGAAGAGTTCACCTCCACAACCTAGACACGGTACATGTCCAACCCTGGCGTGTCGGCAGTTTTCTCAACTTGCCTCGTAGCCAATTTCGAATGGTTTTTCGGAGGCAACACCTCATGCAGCTGACGCAATGCCATCAAGCAGCGCTGCTTACAGTGCAACCAGCAAGCCAACCAGCTTGGTTGCGGCAAAGCTACCCGAACCTCTGCGCCAAAGGTCTGTCCTGGCACTGAGCACACTTGCTCTGTCCAAGCCCGCTCCTCCGTCCACTGTTCCAAGCAATCCGGCTGAGTGCGTTCAAAGTCACGTCAAAGAGCCCCAAGCAGAGTTCTGGATTGCACGACTGACTTGTCCCGAGACCTTGCGAAATATTTCCAGAGCCGAGGCCGTCTTCAAGATGTTGCGCATTGTTGAGATCTTTTGGACCGTCGCATGACACTACTACTGTCCAGCGTCTTGCTGCACAAGTGAGCAGCACATCGCTTGTGCATGCCACTCGTTCTACCGAATGCACGGGCGAGGCGCGCCCGTTCAAAGCGCCTGTAAAGCGAGGGTAAACAAAGCTATCCAAGCGAGCATAGCAGCGTTCCGAATGCCGTCAGAGCGGGCAGGACCGGCCCGTTTCATCGACCATTCCCTGGTGGCAGCATAACTGGAACCACCACTGGAGCTGCAGTCGACATCCAGCAGGACCTGCAGAGGGCTCACGCTGCTGTCTCTTCGACACTAGTTCCTAAATGGCGGCGCTGCACTCTTTGCTGCAGGCTCTCCTCGCATGATACTTCGCTGCACAGCACTTGGTTCTCCCCCCTAAAAGCACCCGCGGCAAACTGGAGAGACAACAGCTGGTTATCTAGACCCGGGGAATGTGATCTTTCCTGGGGAGCAGTGCAAGACATTCAAACCTCAGGTAATGTTTCGAGGTGCAACAGGCAGGGTTCAAATTAAAGGCTTTCGAACTTAAACGAATCAAAACCGTTTAACCTCAAACTTCAACCCATCGAGCCTTGCACTCTCGAAACTCTCGATAATTCAATCATTCGAACTGTCAATCTTGAATCTTGTGCTCTCAAACTTGAAACAAACGAACGCTGTACAAACAAACGAACGGTGTACCCTCGACCCTCGAAAACGGTCGAAATTTCAACTGTATTTTGAAGCTTTCAACCTTTGGGAGCCGATCTAACTCGGCCGCGCCTAAAGTTTGGAGATTGAGTGGGGAGAGACATTCGAGCTCGACAGCTTGAAAGTTCGAACGGTTGGAATTTGAGACGTCAGAAGTTTCATGCCCACTCCATTGGGCATAACAATGCGCTCAATCTTTCGAACCCCAACACCTGTCAAGCCTTCAAAACTTCAAAGTTCGAGGCTTCAGAACTTTCACACCTCGGACCTTCCATCTCGCTCGGGACACCATTCATTCGGATTTCGGGGATTGGGGTGTAGGGGTTCGGAGTTTAGAATTTACAGGCTTAGGATATGGGAAAAGGGTCTAGGGCTTCGGGTTTCGGGGTTTAGGGCTCAGCTGGAAAATTATAGAACCGGTGTCGGTGTGAAAATAAACTGCTTCCGGCGATTATTTTGCTTATTCTGCCTCTGGGAGGGGATAGCGCCTTGAAACCTTATTCACGGGCGGGCACTCCACACCAAGGTTCACCTCGAAGGCCAGTTTGGTGTCTCGAAAAAGAGTCCCTCCTTTTATTTCGGTACCACAGGCTTCGCTGTACAATGCTGTAGCCCTTCCCTGTATGACTTCCATGTATGGGACAACCTATGGTGAGTGCATTCTGCAGCTAATGTCTTACTGACTTTCCTGAGGTTGGGTAGTGGTTCCACCATGTACCTCGCCCCATTCACTAGCAAGACCTCATCGCCAACCTAACACAGATTATCAGATGTCACTTTTCACGCACAGTAGGACTTTGAACGCCCTTGCATCTGGAGGAATTTAAGACCATTCTGTCTTGAGAAATCCAAGATTGACAAGTTTGATTTGCTTGTCGCTAAAGCTTTCGCCGTGGTCGGTGCCAGTCTGCCATAATCCTACACGGTTCCGACAGCGCGGGGTGACCTGCCAACTTTGCCACATGCCAACTTTTTCCTTGTCGCAACAGTATCATGAACGGAACTCATTGACTGTCCTCCAACACATCTGCAACAATGCACCTGCACACTCACCTATTGGATCTTGGGAAAACACCATCCCAGCACATCCTTGGAGAATAAAGCGCATGTACTTGGCTTAACCATGTAGAAACGTTCACATCGCAACTTCATGCCCTTGACTCTGCATGGAAACCGATCATGGCAAGGTTACGGCAGCGGCAGCTATGACTTCACTTGTGGGACAGTGTTACAAATGAACCTGGTATGACGCGAGTGCTGAAACATGCTGAAACAAACAAGGACGGTGCGCTTCCAAGCAGTTCCAAGCATGCCTCCGTCCTTGCCCACTGTGGGAGCTTAGACGGATCAAAGATCAAGCTTCGTAGAAATTCCAGTGGTTTTTTGTTGATAACTCACTTCCAGAAGTCTAATTTTTTTCGCATCGTCTCAACCTGGCCTACCAGCAGCCTCGGTGAAGTAACCCCTCCCGCAAGCTTCGACTTGTCACCGAGAGTCGACCCTTCCCAGAAACATTCTCGACCGACACCACACAAATCCGGGTCTGGTCTGGGTCTGGGTCAGCATTCACTGGCAAGCAAGGAAGCATGCATGCACGAACGCGCGCACACACGCACGCAGGGGCAGGCAGGCAGGCAAAACAGCAAGCAAAACAGCGCCAAAGTCGCGAAACGCAAACGCCGGCTTTCCCATGCATGTCATGTTCTGCAGCATATCATAGGAACCATGAAATGGGAGAATCGCGCCTATGTTCCCCCGAACACCCTTATAAAGTGACACAAGAATCACCGGTGCACTGAGAACCTTTCCGTACCTTGACACAGTGTGGAGGATCTCGCGACTTTTGATGCACAAGAGGGGGTACCAACATCGCACCATCCGGAGATGAGTCATCCAAGCTCACAAAGCATAGCGCACATGGAACCCCCCACCTCCACGGGCTGCTGGCCCACTGATGCCGGGCCAAGGGTCTCTACAGCTTTACGCTGCAACATGCCCGCTAGCATCCGCAAGTCTGCATCCTGAATGCACTGGCTTGGCAGGCAGCTCTTGCCATCAACAACGGACTTGGCCACCATCTTGCGGCCATCTTCGACCACGTTGGTTTGCAGGATGCGGGCATGATTTTTGCAAAGCGCTCCACCCATGCTGCTGCAAGCTTGAGTGGCGTTCTGGCCGAAACGATGGAGATCTCTTGCCTGGCCATGCCCCTGGCAGGATCTCAAATTCGACAGCCTGTGAATCAGCTCACAACACAGCTCGATGAGCCCAAGCATCCTCGAGCATCGCCAGGAACTGCTTGCGGCAAGCCGGGCTCAGCTCGTGAAGGAACTCCTCCAGCTCCTCCTTCCGAGCAGTTCAGCCGGGCTGACCAGCAAAGGACCGCGCCCTTACCTCCCCCTCCCCTTCCCGCAACTCTGTTCGCGCCTTCGTGAGCTTGGCTGAGACCGGGGGCTGAAGCGAAGCTTCGATGTCGGCGGCCGTGCCCAGCTGCCTCAAGAGACCCTCCAGGGCACAGGACAGCCGACGACCTTCGCCAAAAAACCGAAAAAAGTTGCAGCCCGGGCGACGCTTCCTGGCTGCCCACGTGGCCTCGGAGCCGCTGCGGGGGGGGCGGCAGGAGACCCCACCGCTACGAAGGAACCGCCGCTGCTTGGAGGATCATGGGACTTAGTAAGTAAGGTGATGAGTCCCTTAATTGGGGTTGTAAGTATAGTTACCCTTATTATAAGCCTACTTACTAAGTCCCATGATCCTTTAAGTACGGGCATCTACTGGCGACTGGCCACCTGTCGCAAGGCATGGCCCCTGAGCTCGGAGCTTCCCAGGGTCGCGAAGCCCAGGTTTGAGGGCATCTCTGCGCCTTCGCGAGGCACGCGGTGGCCTCTGAGCTTTGCCAGCAGCTCCTGGTCAGCTAAGAGAGCTCAAGCTTGCTCAACACATGGATGGAGCCAGCCTGGTTCTGCTCTTGCAGCTTCTGTCTGTGAGCATTCACGACCTCTTCGGCTAAGGCTTAGGGTTTAGCGGAACGTGTGCTCCACAATGCGATACACAACAAAGCCTCCCGATCCATCGTCAGCACCTCTTCAGCCTCGGATCCATCACCTGACCGCCTCGCAGCTCAACGTGAAGAATTCCAGAAATGCGTTTTGTCACGCGGCTGAATGCATCTTAGCCGCTTGGACTTGTGCAGCGTATGCCGCTTGTGGCTGTGCTTGTGGACATGTGCGGAGGCAGGGATCGGGATGTTGAAAAAGATCACGCAAAGCCACCTGATGTACATATCAGCTTTGCCAAACTCGACACTATGCCTTGGATATGCTGAGAGCACGACGCTGTAAGCTTCATTGCTGCGCTGCTGTCTGCAGTGACAGCAACCCAGTTCAGTCGGGTCGGATCTTCAAGCCGAAATGTTCGCGGCGAGAGGGCGGCTGATCTGCACAACATTACCAAACATCGGCTAGAGCTTCAACTACCCGAAGTATGAAGCAGCACCTTCTGAAACATGGAGACTCGCCAAACGTCAAATCTGACACCTCGGACCTGCCCTGTCCCGGTGCGCACTGCATCATCTACGAAGACATCGTAGTGCAGAAGTAGTCTGGGTGTCCAGGCCACTGCTGTCAGTGCTTGCTCAGAGAAGGACCCAAGAAGAGGCACGTCCTGCAAATGCAAAGCTCAGGATGAAACCCACCTTCAACTAATGGGTCTCCCGTGTCCTGCACATCCTTGGCAGATGGCAACAGTAATCGCAGCGCCTGCTCTCGCCTTCTCACAGGCAAAGCACGAAGAAGATGTCCGAATTTGGTGGATGGCTGCACCACTCTCCAGGGCTGTCGCCAGTCCCCAGCCAGCGGCAGGTTTGCAATGTTGATCTGCAGTCCACTCACTTTGGCAGATCTGCGTAGCTGCACAGTATAGGATTCTCTGCTGAGGCTGCCGCCCAGTCCTCTGGTGCAGGCCAACGACCGTAAATTCGAATCACGAGACCACGGCCACGTGGTGGCTCCTGAAAGAAACGCAGTTCAGGTCAAGTTGCCTCCAAGCCAATACCACCTTGCTGCGCAGCTGCGCCGCTTCACGTGCAGCATTGGCAGCTTTTGTGGCTTCCTGTAGCCCATTACATCGACGCATCATGCCATGAAAACCCTTCATCATGTTGCAGGCACCTCGCCCCATGCCTTCACAGCATCGAAAGCCTGAGGAGAAGCAAAGCTTGCCTTCCGTGCTCCCCTTGACATCATCACATCCTCATGACTGGATCTCATAAGTCGCTCACAAAGTCCTTGACCACGGACTGCGCGGAGCTGAACCATCTGACGAGAAAGAGCCGCGCTTGGGCTGCCAGCAGGCTTACTAATCTTACCAGCGACTGCTTGTCGCGTCCTGTCAGCCACCCACTTGAACTGCTCAGAGGTCGACGACCGCGGCGCCTCAAGAAATTCAAGAGACCACGACGGCAAACCAAGGAATCCATGTGCTGTCCGGCAGGCTCCAGTCCAGTCGCCAATGTTGGCCTCCAGTCTGTAGGCCTCAGCCCAACACACACCGATCAGCGTATTCATCCAAGTACGGTGCCACTCAGCGGCCAGCCTGCGGTCCCCAGCGCTCCCAGAAGGCAAGGACTTCAACGCGAAGCAACTCCTCCACAAAAAAAATGCGCTGTTCAGTTCTGCTCCATCTCCGCCCGATGCTCCTCCCACGTCGGCTCTGATGCCCAACGGTTCGCAAAGTTCGCGACTTGGTCGAAGCCCTCAGCAGCCTGAAAGCCGATGTACGTTCGATGCCCAGGCATGCAATTCATGTGGGTAGTTGTCAAAATTATGGTCCCATTTGGGGTACCCTAAATAATAGGTGCCGTATTATAATAAGGACCCAAAACGGGACCCTAATTTTGACAACCACCCATGTGAAGTGTCTACGTTTGTGTACAGTACCGTACCGTTGTCTGCGATCGCATTTCATCGGTCGTCGAATCGAACCTGCCTGCCTTGGAGAATTCGCCCTTTGCTAGATTCTCCAGCGCACCGTTGATAACACCGGTGAACGCTTGAAAGCGGCGCTTCCTCAGTGCAAAACACGTCAGCCAGATTTCATCTCAGGTGTGCCTCGGGCCAGCGGCTCCGACGCTTATTCCGCCACACATCAAGACAGCAAACGAAACCCGGTGCTTGTGACCTCGCTTCGCCTTTGCACCAATTGCGACTGAGTGTCTGGATCTTTCGTATCCTCTCGGCTCTAGTTTCTTCTCGACTCCGCCTCCACTCGGTGACAACGCGGAGGAATTGCCGCGAGAGAACGGCCACAAGGAATGACGACCCCAGGATGACCACGATGGGAACTAAGGACTGCTCGACGAACTGCGGCAACTCCTGCACAAAAGCTCCCACCCAAACTTTCTCCCGCCAATTCGGGGTCTCCGTGGCCCGTTTTGGGACCAGCTCGAACTCTTGACAGGGTCTAGGGTACTGGGTCAACGGGGGTAAAGATCCATGACAATCCTCAGCGCGAATTCCAGGAAGCTCCCTGTCTCTAATACATTATATCATGAAATATATACATATACATACATATATATATATATATATGCATACATATACATCTATCTATATATATACACACATATATGTATGTACACATATACATAATATACTATGGCCAGTGTATACATTTGACATAATATGCAATCTTCTGTCCTCTGGTAGCAATCCGTTGTTCGGACGCTCAGGAGTCGGCATCGGCTCGTCTGCCAATTGCCGCAGCATCCTTGAGCTGGAAGAGAGCTGAGACAAAAGGGCTTATCAGGCTTGTCATAGGGCTTAGAGTTTGGATTTCAGGGTCTAGGGTTTGGGGTTCAGTTCTGCTGGCGCCTACGTAGCGCAAGTAGGAGAAAAGGGAAGAAGCATGAGCCAGTCGGGCTCAGGATCTCTGGCTTCTGCTGCATCTTCCCCCATACTTCAGCATCCTTGTTGCCCAGAATTTCGAGCTGGTCCTTCGGAGCTCAACGGGTGGGTCGCCGGGTTGCCGGGCTGCCTATGTAGATACGCTTGTGGCGGCAGATTGGAAGCTTTTGGAAACAGATTGTTTGTCCTCAATTCCTGCTTGCAGATCGCGGATCAGCCCTGATAGCACAACCTTGGTCAGGCTAACGGGCATCAAGGAAAAAACTTTCATTGGCAAGCCTCCAGTGCCTCGAGCTGCGAAGGTTGATCTATTCGGGTTACTTACATCTGCAAGCTGCTACGAGTCTGCCGCAGGGCTTGACGATGCACGAAGTATTCCATAAACCAAGGCTGGGGCATCATCGTCGCGGGGTAGCCCCTCATCTGTTGGCTTCATTAGCCTTTCGGCACCATTGCGCAGGGACTCCATTTTGGAGCCGAGGCTTTGCAGGATTGTTCCCAGAGCATTGTTGGACTCCGAAACCTGAAAGGAATCAGAAGTAATCAGAGTTTCGAGCATGCTTGTTGCTGCACGCAATCCAAAGCTAATCCAAAGCTGCTCCCAGGCCGCCAGGGAGCGTACCTTTCCTCTTGCAGTTGACTTGCCAACAGGTCGGCATAGGTGGTCGAGTCAATCTTCAGGCTCTGAGGCTCCACGTCTAGCGCCTCCTCCTGCGTGCCCTGGTTCACCAGTCCAGCTTTGCGGAGGAACAAGGCCCAGCAAAGCAGGATGAAATTCAACGACCAGCCCAAGGCACCCGTCCACCGCCAGAACTGGCGCCTTGCAAGGCGTTGCAAACTCTGATCTGGTGGAAGAACAACAAACTACAAGGACCTTGCGGTAGCCTGTCACATCCTGTCGCGATTGAACAACCTGCAATCGAGATTCTCCCGTGTGAAGATGTCTGTTTTTGGAGGCATCTTCTCCGCGGTATCCTCGTCAAGAGCTTCCAGCACCAGCTCTTCCAGCACAGTCACTTCGCTTTCGTTGACATCTGCCTCCAATGGGACGCAGCTCATTGCAGGCCTTGACGATTCACGCAATGTCAGGACCTTTCCTCGCAGTAACGCGCCTGCAGGTAGGGTGGCGGTGGCGGCCAGGCTGCTCGGTCGTAGAGATCCGAAAGCTCTTCGCCCTCGTCGCTCTGCTCTGCTCTCCCAGTCGGCTTCCACTGAAGGAAACGCTTGAAGCCTCGCAGTAGCTCGGATCTTGGGGAGTCTCTTCTATTTGATGGCGCTTCACGATGGCAGTGGTGCACACTCAAGAAGACTTCTTGGGCACTAACTTGAGGCGTTGTTTCACTGTCGCACTGGGGGGGTAGTTGTTGATCGCTCCGGCCGTGACACATGAACTGTTGACAGAGCCAACGTCGTGCCAACGATGTCAATAAACTGAGCACAGGAGAGGTCCAACGTGGCGTTTCTTCGTTTCTCACAATTCGGCCGCATGTATTGCTGGAGTATCCTATCCCGCAACGGAGTTCTGTCAACATAAGCACGCGGACCATTACCAACCCAACCAACAGGAGTATTGCATTGCACCCGAGAAATGGACGAAGAAGCGTGCAATGCCTGCGGAAGCAGATCGAGCTCAGGACAATTGCTCTCGGTGGCCGAGTAACCACCAGATGCTCAAGAAATGCCAAGAAGCTAAGCGCTATCACAGAGAGCTTGCAGCACAGCTAGACCACCCCCTACTAAATGTCCGGCTTGGAGCTGTGAACCCCAGAAGAAGTGCCCCGGCAAAAGAAGAAGAGACAACCGATTCTAGTGACAATCCCTGACCTGACAAGTGGCACGGCATGAAACGGGAGAGCAGTCGACATCGAAAGCACTAGCAGCAGTCTCTTGGCACAGTACTTGCGAGGACACAGACACGCCAAGACAACCGCCCGTGATCGGGAGTCCTTTGCTAAGGCCAGTTACCGATCGCCGTGTAACCCTGGCTGCAACAGTGCGGATGAGCCAACCGCGTCAGGAACTAGAGAAATGCTGGCAGCAGTAGCGGCAAGAATGATAGCAATCACAGTAACAACACCGAAAGTGGTGCAAGCATGTGCCAACTGTCACAACAGATACCGCGAACCGCATGAGTCCATAACAGCCAGAGTAAGCAAAACGTCGTGACTAGCAGTCCTTGTTCAACTGAAACACAGAACGAGTACACATGATACGCAAAAATAACATCGAGGATACTGAGAGAAAACACCACCAAACTTGTGCTACCGAAGACGCGATAACAGCATTGACAAGCCAAAATCTAGAGAAGGCAAGAAGCCAGAAGCCACGGAAAGCGAAGCCTCAAAAGACGACGGCAGAACTCAAGAGGCGAGAAAGCCGTGTAAGCCAAAAGACGAGAAGCCGAAGCCAGCTTGCATTCTGCTCATGAAATCATGCAGTAATACGGAAGCACAACAGCTCTGGAGTGCTTCATGTCCTTCTAGTAAACGTCTTATGTGAAACCCAGTGGGACTCACAGATCCACATTCTCATAAACAAACACACCATCCTAGCACCGATGTGCTTGCGGATCGGTGCAGATGTCAGAGAGAAAAATTGAACTAGGGATTGGAGAGGAGTGCCACGTGCTTGCAATATCCAAACACCTCCGGCAGACGGTTGTATCAAGGAGAGAGAGAGAGAGAGAGAGAGAAAAAAATGACAGAGAGAGAGATAGACAGAGCGAGGGGAGCGATCGCTCTGCCTTGCCGTAGCCCATGGCGGACCACAGTCCGTTGAGGCCAAACTCCTCCGGTCGGCTCTCTCACCCCTTTCATGTGGGTAGTTGTCAAAATTATGGTCCCTTTTGGGGTACCCTGAATAATAGGTGCCGTATTATAATAAGGACCCAAAAAGGGACCATAATTTTGACAACCACCCATGTGCAGGTTTGGCTCTCTCAACACGGTGTGGTCAGGACACGGCTAGCCTGGACGGTCTCTGATGCCGTACCCGCTGAGGCGAGATGACCTAAGGCAGAAGGTAGTCAAGTGACATGCACAAAGCTAGTGGCCACCTTGATTGTAGCCTTGTGTCCTGTTATGTCAAAAGCAAGCTACACTCAGCATCCATCTGCAACTAAAGGTGTTGGGGGTTTGGTTTTGCCTCATTGTCCAAGCATTTCCAGGGTCAGGAAGCTTCCTGTCAGAAACTCCCACGCCCCGTGGAAATTGCTGCATCATGTCGGTGCGCCGCACATGGATCTGCAAATGGCAGATTTACCACACCCCGGCCTGGAATTGAGTGGTCGCAACTCCGAGAAGCCCCCGTGCACGAAAATAAAAATCCAACACGTCGCATGCACATCTGACGGATAGATCCATCGTGTCTCTGTCTGGCTGTGTCTGCATCTGGCGGTCTCTGTCTGCCTCTGTCTGTTCCAGTCTCATATTCTCCGTCTTGAATGCTTCCTTCCTACAGCACAGGCATGAAAATGAAACAAGGGAACTCGAGTACCTGACATTTTCACGACAAAGCTGGGACCCCGGAAGGGGGCACCTGTAAGCGGCAACATTTGCTCCCCAGTGGAGGGCTGAAAAGCTGTCGCCGGCGAGGGGGGCCCAGAGCAAGCAAGCCCGAAGTAAACTGAAGCCCGAAAACTCAAATAACAATAAAAAATGAAAATAAGAACCACAATAACAATGTATCTGCGTGCATACCTAGCACCTCGGCATCAGGAACGAAAGCTGCGGCACCATCCCAGCGACCTTCCCCTGTCGTTAGGACATGGGAGGAGGCAAGCACATAAAGTGATCGTGAAGGAACAAGGAGACATGTTACTCAGTGACTGTCCTGCAAGGCCAGCATGAGCAACGCTGCAACCTGAGACCGCCAGCTGCGGGAGGATTCCAACAAGGAGACTTAAAGTTCAGTTTGGAAATCCGGAGGAAACTCAAATGAGCACAAGTCGCAAGAACGCGCTGTGTGCACCTGCGTGGGGAGGTGCGCCGCTGGAAGCTCTGTGAATCGGCCGCCATCACGCCAAGGATGCCAAGCCATCGCTGTGTCACTGCAACTCATCCAGGTGTCTCTTGCAGAGCCATTGTTTGCCATGTTGGCCGTGAGACATGTGCTGAGAGCTTGAAGCCGGTTCATGTGTGCTGAGTTCCACTGAATGCAGCCGAAGTGGCTGCAATTATCGTGCACGGCTCTGCAGTGCAAAACACAGCAAGCGGCTAGGATGCAGAGTCCAGCAGCACACAGGCAGGAGGAGGTTACCCGTCGCAGGCCACCCTCCAAGTAGAGTCTGCGGTAGTCTGAGAAAGGCATGCCTCGCGAGCAGACCAAGGCAAACATGTATGGCGACAGGCTCAGGTCCTCAAGCCTAGCAACCTGCAACCGGCAGAGTCATTCGGCCTTTTTCTGGAGCCTTCACGTCAGGATTCACGGCGATGAGCAGTTGCTGGCAAGGAGGCAAGAAGCATCGCTCGACACCACTGTGGCCAACCCGACGTCTGCTGATGAGGGCCAAAGGCCCAAAAGCCTATATTATGTTATATTTTATTTTCTTATATTGTATTATATTATATTATATCATATTATATTATGTTCTAAGTTCTGGCCTTGAGCTGGTCGCTGTTGTACATGGCCTCTCCACCTTCGGTGCTGACCTGGAGCTCGTTGAACTCCTGCCACAGAACACAAAAAAGGCGCTTCATGCGGGATCTGAGACAGGCTGCTCTGCCAGGACAGTGTAGAGAGTCTGGGCTCCACGCTTTCAAGTTGAGGATGCCATCTTTGTCGGTGTCGAACTTCTCGAAGATCTGACCAAGCATGGCTCTCCAAACCTACTACAGCATGCGGCCCCCGCACGGCTTGCGAGTCTCTTCAGGGGCCCAGCAAGCTGGACTCTTTTTGCATCGCTGTCCTCCTTAAAGACGCACCTTTATATCCTTAGAGTCTTTGAGCCGGGTGAAGGTCACTCAGTGCACTTCGCCCTGTTTTCTCATGGTTGTAGCTACAAGGCTCTATAGAAAGGCACGGCGAGTGCACTGCGAGCTCAAGTAAAGGCTTGAAAACCCGCGATCATCTGCACTGGTGCGGTACCAAGCCACACCAGCCCCAGCCCGGTAGAGAAGACATGTTGGACATCTAGCACCCACCTGCCAGCCGGAATCACCGCTCTGTCAGCGTCTGTAGGAAAATTAGCTCTTCGGCCTAAAGCTTGCAGCCCAGCAGATACGGGTGAGACACGAGGCAAAAAGGTGCGAATCGAAATCCCATGCTGCCCACAAATTAGGGCCTGTCCGTCCAAATGCCTATGGCGGCCATGGTGTGAAGTCTCTGCCTTCGCATTCCCCAAGGTCTGGGTAATCTTCCAAGCCCTTGCCCGGAGCAGTGACGAGGATCCTTCAAACTTAGACTGTGATTCAGAACAGCTGCCACACTTCACACCTGCCGCGGGCCAGCATGCCCAAAGAAGTATACTAAGCCAATCTCATGGTTCTGCGTGCTTGGAGGAGTCACGCTTCCCGGAACAGTCATCTTTCCGCGCCATTCACTGACAGCTGAATACACCTGTGAAGGAATCATAGAGACTCTCAAGCTAACGCCGTTAACATCAGGGAGCACATCTTTTGGCACTTCGAGAAAGAAGGCTGTCCAGGGTACCGGAAGGTCTTGCCAAAGCTGTCACACATGTCACTTCGTATCAAAGGGCATCTCTCTCCTGCAATCACGAAGAGACAAACTGCCCAATCTGGGCCCGTATGGATAACTTCTGGTTACTACACAAGAGCCACTTCGTCCTGGATGCAGCGCATTCGGCTTTCCTGAAAGGAGCTCCTAATCTTGACTCGCCGGTCTTGCAAACTATTTCGGAAACGTATTCCCAGGCCCGGGCGCTGTTCTCTTTACCTGGGAGAAGCGGATCAGAGGCTGTCCAACCGACCCACATAAATCAGGTCCTTTTGTTGTGGGTGCACTCGCGAGCTCAATCGCCAAAGCATGGGCTACTCCTCGTGACAAAGCTTGATTTGCAATACCAGCGGCTTGGCTTGCTCGAGCACACGCATTGCTTCGTCCACCTGCACAGCACGAGAGCTCGTAAACAAGGCCTGAAACCGCTGCCCAGTTTCTTCCAGCAAACCTTGGCTTTGAGCTGGGGCCCGCTGTCCAACAAGATCAACAGTTCAGAGTTGTCCATCTCGAGCATCATGCCTAGCGGCTGTGCGTTGCTTCATTGCGTCTA
>CAJNDV010015669.1:15764-33616 GCA_905221635.1 Symbiodinium sp. CCMP2456 | reverse complement strand
AAGTGAACGCTTTGAAGAGGCCTCTCCGACAGACTCAATCAATGCCAATGCGTCTGTGCCCAAGGGTGAGCTTTTGCTCTATGATGGCCTCAGTGCAGAGCGCTGCCTCGGACGCAGCACGCGCTTCTGAGAATGGAGAAACCTGAGCGTCTCCATGTCTCACTCTCGCCACTATACGCCACAATCACGATAACACAAGAACTGACAGTTGCAGATCAAGACATTCGGATGCCAAGCCCAGCACAGATTCTTTTTGTGGGTTTATAGGGTTATGCCTTATGGATCATCCAAAGATGCTTGCCGCTGCCTCAAAATGCGTGGGAGCAGCACACACTGGGGAGTAGGCGATTTTTAAGCGGACTCGGTGGGACGGCCGCCCTGACCTTGTCCACGGCTTCTTCGAGCCAAGCGGCGACAGAAGCTGGCTCAGTGTCCACACGCACAGCAAGCACAACAGCTCTCGTGTGCTCTACAACGTGCCTTGAAACACGTTTCAACCATCACTGCTGCAGAAATCACATCATTGCATCTTGCCCACTCCTCTACAACCATCTGCTCCTCTTCCCTGCTCGGCCTTGTTGGCAACTGAAAGAAGGTAAAGTGCTCTGACTCTTTCACGGCGACTTACGGCCCGGGCTCTTCATCCGTGCCCAGGCTGTCCTAGTCATGCGCCCAGAAGCTCACAGGCTCAGGCTCAGGTCTCCCTCTTGAAGCCATGCCAACACGCTGGCATCTTGCAGGGTCCATGAGGCCCTCAACGGTGTCTTTGAGAGCACCCTTCCATCCGAAAGGATCGAAGGCCTCTGAAGCCCACAGTTGCATCGAGCATGGGTCATCAAAACATGATTCCCTGCTTGTGTCCCTGCTGGTGCCTCTGCATGTCTCACCACTCGGTCACGACCACCAGCCTTGCAGGCAAACACGGACAAATGGCAAAAACTCTGCCCAGTTTCCATCTAATGACACACATGAATGTGTCGCACCGAAGCCTCTCATTCAAGCAACGTTCGACCATGATGGCTACGGCTACTGATCCTCTCCCTAGTTCCAGATGACGGAACATGCGACCTCCTCTGCAAACGGCAGCTGAGCCTCACCGCTGCACTAACCCACCCCACCTGCATGTGGCCTGCCGCAGGCAGAACATGTCTGGGCCTCGGGTCATGTCGGGTATTCTGTCACGATCTTGCAACTTGCCTTCTTTGCTCAGAAACTTCTTGCCTCAGAACTTCAGCCTAACCCCTATGGGGCCGTAAGCTCTGTGCAGTCTTGAGGTGAAGGCTGTCTCCTGAAAGCACGGGTCGACTGTGCAATTGGAGCCTAAAGACACCACGACACGCCCGTCCTGGACAAGGCTAAGTGTCAGGAGGGCTGCGCAACCTCAGCTGGTGGCATGTGGAGTACAGCGACATACTCTCATTACCAGGTCTGAGTCTTTCACCGAGCCCCCAAAGCCGGGGCCTCAATCTTCAATGTAAGCGCGATGAACATCAAACTCTTCCTCGGACCCCGGCGGGGCGGATCTGACCATGCTCTTGCGCATGCCAGCCAGCTTCCGATTCCCTCAGGCCAGTAGGAGACTTCGTCAGTGAAACAAGCTAAACTGCTAAACCCACAACACCAGCCTCGCCGTCGCGGCTGCGCGGCGTGAGACCACGAAGCTCGAGCCAACGCATGGGCCGGGCGGGCAGGTCGGGTAGGAAACTCTGGAACACTGAAGACGAAGGAGCAGAGAAAAAAAAAGTAGGAGCAGGAAAGGACACAGCAATAAGCGCAGTCGGGGCTACACGGCTACTAACTTGCAGCCTGCAGGGCCCGGGGTCCTTCCAGGCCTGCGTCGCCTTCTGCTGCTCTCCGAGGCAAACAAGCTGCGAATACCTGCCGAAGCAGGGTTTAGGGTTTAGGGTTTAGGGTTTAGGGTTTAGGTTTTAGGGTTTAGGTTTTAGGGTTTAGGGTTTAGGCGCCGAAGCAGTGGCTCACCGTGAAGCAACTCGGACTCTTCGCAGGAGACCGGGAGTCCCTCAACTTGGCGCATGGCTCCGCCAAGCTCTCGAAGGAGGCCACTGCGAATCTCCAGTATCTTGACCTGGGCAAACTGCCAACTTTAGGGTTTAATTATTTTTGTCGCCTCTTTTCCACCTGCCTGGTTTAGTTAGGGTTTTTTTTTTTTTGGGTTTAGGGTTTACCCAAGACACATCCAGAAACACCTGGCTCCTGACCAGGCGTTGTGGAACTGCTGGATGCTATCCAAGAAAGCCACCTCGGTGCGACAGCTAAGTCCCCGAGATTTCAGGAGGTACAGTACAGTATCGCTCCCGACCCCGATCATGGCCTCCTTACTCAGCTCCTCAAAAGGTATTCCGCAGCTTTACGGAGCATCTCGAAATTGTCGCTTAGAGAGAATGCTTTCCGAAAAGTCATTGCACATACGTCGTTTTTGGGAGACGCCTGACCGACTAGCTTGTAAACTTTTGCGACTTGCATCGACTTGCGAAACTCATGACCATGAAGGCAATCAAATGCGCAAGCGAGGGATTCATGCCTTGAGCCTGCCCTCCTAAGAACTGTCAGTCGCGCCTGCATCTCCCTGCCAAAGGCCACCTCGCCGTCATGCCTTACCTGCTTGCATACGCAAGCCAGCTGACTTGCTCGGGCTGATGTGATTCATTCGGTGCCTGCCTCCATGGGAAAGCGTTCTGTGTGCAGCTTGGCGAGGGTCTGCGAGCAATCGGGTGGCAAAGCACTTCAGGAGACGCAGTAACTCACAACCCCTCATCGTATCACGTGCTTAAACGATTTTAAATGACTCCGGAAGCCTCCAAGGCACAGATGGCCAAGGCAAAGCCGTCCAAATGCCTGGAGTACCTGCACGGGGAACAGTGACAAAAATAAATGACACCGTCAAGCCGCGGCTTCTGCAAGCCATTTCAATCCCAAGCCCGGGGCTGCATCTCCAGGCTCCCGTCCAGGGCCTGGCTCTTTTGGCGCCGGCCAGCGTCTGTGGGATTTCTTAGCTTAGCTGGGAACCTGCGCTCCGCGAAGGAATCGAACCCACGAGGCTGGCCCCCAGTACCTAAAGAAAAGGCGGCCAAAGTTTGACCGCATGCATTCACACGCAAGAGAGAGCTTGCTTGTCCATCAATGCCGCTGGCTTCCGGCCTCGCATCTCCAGTCGGGTTCTCGAAGTTCCAGGAGCCCTGAGATTAGTTTGCGAGACGTTCGTCGACACGTACGAGCCCAGGATGTCAAGCAGGAGGCCACGGTGCTTGCGGTGCTTGCAGAAGGCGCCTCCGCGCCAGAGCCGCTGCTCCAGGCGCCGAAGTCGACGCTGGAGCCAAAGTCCAGCAAGGTGAACTCGTGTGAAGCACATGTCCGCATGTCCGCTGGGAAGGGTGTCCCCGTGGTGTCCCCTTTCCAACTGAAGGGCCTCCAAAGCCGAGGCCTCAGAGGGTGCTACGCCGGCCTTTCAGTCTGAGACGGCGGATCTACACACTCGTGGAGCTTAGGGTATGAAACAACCCGACCATGTTCTGGTCGCCTTGCCAGGTCCAGGTCGAGCTTCAGAGCAGGCGACGAGAAGGTTTCTGCACAGAACGTCTGGTCCACCAGGGACAGAAATCTGCCAGGCTAACTTGGTGTTGATGTGCGAAGGATCTCTCCGGCCTTGCATTTACGTCACGGTGCATAGCGATGCGGCCTGCATCACAACGCTCAAATATTCAAGCTTCCAGGGCGAAGTCACAGTACAACTGTGAGAGACAAATTCGCCGCTGCATCGTGCTCGCAAGCTTCTCATCATAATGACTGTCGCAGACATGACGACTCCACGAGAAAGGTCGCGGACACTTCCTCGATTCTGTCAACTTATTACTATGCTATCCCATTCACTCGGCCGGGCACCGTTCAATTCGCGGAAAGTCGGCGCAAGTTGGCGGAGCAGCTCCTACGTCTTCGAGTGCTTCGCAAAACAAGCAGGGTGGAGGTCGTACAGTAGGGCTTGGGATTTGGTGATCTCTGCTTTGCTGTCCCTGGCAGCGGCTGCCGCATGCAGGAACGAAGTACAGTACCTGGCAAGCTGGAAAGCGCAGGAACACTCTCGAACGCATTTCCGTTCCATTTCTCAGAAGTACTGAGCTGAGGCCGTGACTGCGAAGGAGAACTCGGAACCCTGGCATCCTCCACAAGAAGCTCGCGCTCCTGGGAGCGGATTGCACTGATGCGCACCTTTCCCTTTTACTCTGTTCCCAACGAATGTTCAGCCATCGGCCTCAAGCCACGAGATCAGGGCTTGGCCGTTGCGCCGTGTCATGACGACCTTGCGCAGAAGCCGACATGTTGGAGACATCTTTGGACATGTTTAGCAGCGGCTGGGACAGGCACACGGCAGAGGAATGCACCAGGTTCTGCAGGTGATAGATCCCAAATCCTGCCCATCAAAACACGTAGCATCCGCTAGATGACAACAACAGGATGGCAGTGCTGGGTGTCAAGCTGGTGGTCGAGAAGACTTGGAACACGCAACCCACCTGTGACAGAAGCATCGGCAAACCCAACACTTTGCTAGACGGTCTTCAGCGCATGACCACTATCTGATGCATTCGTCAGCTGTCGCATGACCTCAGCGCTGTCAGAAAACTGATAAGCCGCACTGAGAAGCAACATGACTTGAACAGACTTGAGTCTGGTCCACCCGAGCCTTCACTTCGAACATTGCCCGTTGTACGCTCGCATCCGGAAGTATTCCAGCTCCTTGTCCACAACGCATCTCTTTCACAGCGACCTGGATCAAGAGACCAAAGGACGTAAAGAGACATGCTCGCAAGTCGTCGGACCTCCTCTCCAGTATCCTGGCTGACGGCCGAGTAGACCTTGCAAAGCAAGGCTTGAGCAGGAAAGTTCGCAGAGACGCAGCTGAGATGATGACCCGGGCATATGCACCCTCACCGATTGCCTGCCCAAGCATGGCACAGCATCTTCCTGGTTGCATAGCAATGCCGTCAGATTCCGGGCCTCTCCAATCCTAAGCTTCATCTTTCCCACGGCGATCACCTGAACAGCGCGCCAACAATAAAGCCCTCCTCTCGAAACTGTGTAAGTGCATGCATCCAGCCTGCCCACTCACCATCGGAAGTGGCTCGCAGGGGAGCTGCGGCGGCTGCCATTTGAGCTCCTGGCGAAACTCGGAAACTCGCACCAAACTTTGACCAAGGCCCCCCAGCTGCCGAAGTTCTTCCACGGCACTAATTAATGACCAAGGCCATGTCCCGGTCGTGCAGCTTCTCTTCATGCGAGCTACACTGGAAAAAGCCTTTTTGCAGGGCAGTTGCTGCGTTTATCTCGCCGGCAGGCTGACTGTCGGAGCCGACAGCGCAGGGTGCGTCATGGGAGGCTCCATGAGCTGACGCGGGTCTGCGCCGCATAAGAGAGGCAAAGCCATCCCATGCAGGCGCTCAGCCACTCGCAACGCGTGCGGTCCACAGTCTTACCACTTTGCTGGACGTAGGGGGCCTTTTGGGCCGGCGCCAGCAACATCACAGCTGCCAGAACTCCAGGCCCACGGCTTTGCCACATGTAAGGACGGAGGACGTCCACAGCTCGAAGGAGTGCCAGGCGCATCACAAGCGGGATCGTCTCCAAATGGCCACGAGTCCGATAATACATATCGGCACTGCCATGCGTAAGCCAAGCGCGCTGAGATGCATCCCGGTGCGGGATGATGAACTTACTACCTCGGCAACTCTTTGAATCTATGGGCAAGAAGACCTGGTGTGCAGGCAACGACTTTAGTTGTCAAGGCGCTCGCTGCTGGAGTTTCCCCAACTTCTCCGCAGCATCAGGTAGTTCAGCAACTTGCAATGCGCGAATCAAGGTATCAGGATCGTCCGACACCGAGACCATCTTCTTCGATTTCATGGACAGGAATCCTGCGACACACAGCTCTCGTCCGGATGTCTTGCCACCAGTCGGAACCACGACTCTTTCAGGTGCTACTTCCGTACGGCAACTCCGAACATATCCCAACATTATTGCGATCTCGGAAAACAACCACGCTGTCCGATCTCAGTACTCTTGTCAAAAACGTCGATTTGTTGTTGCATCTCCTCACGAGTGTCCTGCACACAAGCAGAGATTTGCTATGTCCGCTAGTACTATCTTGGCTCTTGTTTTGCAGATCGGCCCCGAGAGGTTTTTTCCGTTTTCAGCACGCATTCCCCGAAGCCTCGGGCTTGAAGCAAAGCTCGCAACGGGCTTAGTTTCTGTTTCAGCACCGCAAAGCAGCATTCTACAGAGAAAAAAACGAATCGAAGGGGCTTCGCGAAACCCTGTGTTCCCAAGTAAGAGTCGCATTTAGAGCAGCAGAACCCAAGCGTGCAGCAACTAGACAACCAGACAAAGTATCGCAGTCTGTCGACGTTTGTCCTGCTTCATGAGCATGCTCTGCCCATCTCAGCACATGGTCCCAGAAGCCCCACTTGTTCAGCAACCCGACTGGCTTCAGGTGAGTGTTCAGCCTGAGAAGGACATGTTGGTTAAGGTTAGCCCCGTTCAACCCCGCTGTGTCTGACTGAACGCAGAAGGGGCTTGTTGCCGAAGGCTCATTCAAAAGGCTAGGCAAAGGCCCGGCCTTCATCGCATCGTGCATGGTCATTCTGTTTCAACCACAACAGCATCACCATCAGCACGCTCATCGTCATCATCATCATCATCACCATCAGCGTATAAGCGTCATAAGCCTCACGGGCGGCAGCAGCAACAACAACAACAACAATCGCAGCACCAGCAGCAGCAGCAGTATCTTCTTCATTCTGGTCATATCTGCCATCTCCATCAACGGCATCATCATCACCGTCATCCAATAGCAGCATAAGCGTCGTAACCTTTGATATCACCAAAATTGGAATTGCTACCATCATCACCAACGACATAATCATCATCATCATCATCGCCATCATCGCCATCATCATCATCATCATCATCATCCTCCTCATCAGCAGCATCGTCATAACCGTCATAAGCCGCACGGATGTCAACAACAACAACAACAACCACAGAAGCAGCCGCAGCAGCAGCAGCAGCAGCAGCAGCAGCAGCAGCAGCAGCAGCAGCGACAGCATCTTCTTCATGCTGATCATCCCTGCCATCTCAATCAACGTCATCATTATCATCATCTAGCAGCAGCAACAGCAGCAGCAGCAGCCGCATAAGCGTCAGAACCTTTGATATCGCCAAATCGGAATTGCAACCCCCCCATCCTCATCACCATCATCATCATCATCATCCTCATCATCGTCATCATCCTCATCATCATCATCATCGCCATCGTCATCATCATCATCATCGTCATCATCATCGTCATCGTCATCGCCATCCGCATCATCATCATCATCGTCATCCTCATCTACAATATCACTCTCTTCAACATGATTCTCCTCATCAGCATCACCGCCAGAATCAACATCATCAGCAGCATCATCAATCACCCTCATCCTTTGCACCCACATCATCGCAACGTCACCATCACCATCAGCAGCATCAGCAGCATCGCATCAGCAGCATCGCATCTTCTTCCCACGCGGCAGAAAGGGGTCTCTCTGTCCTGCGAACGCCGTTCAACCTCTTTTGGGTCGGCCATTCTAGATGGCAGGCACTGATGCCTTTTGTCGGCAGTCAGCCTCGTGGTGCCGAAGCACCATAACAAGTTATCAGCCGTACTGTACAAAGCTGATTCCTCATTATAAAATAAAATTCCTCAATCATCCATGGTTTCGAGCGAGAGCAGTAACAATGCTGGGCGCCATTGATGGCTGCACTTGTTGCTGCCGCTACTGCGTCCTCCGGGTTGCTGGACTTCCAGTCTTCTGACCCTGGCCTCCAGCATGTTCATCGACTGCTGAAGTGCTTCCAGGCCCTCTGAGAGTCCCTCGATTTGCATACGGAGAAGCGAGATTCGACTCGCAAACCAATTGATGTCCTCGTCCCGCAGCGTCCTCTGTTGCCGGGGTGATCCATGCATCTCTGGTATTGGTTGCATCCTCGCAGGTGCAGGCGGGCTTATTACCAGCAGCTGGGCTGGCAGGTGTTGAGGCTCGAGCTTCTGCTACGATTGCAGAGCATGGCACATGATCACACACCAGCAAGAGTATGTACATGTTGATGCTGACATGATCAATCTGATTGTCACCCATGCGCTGCGGCGCTTTTGCATCGTCCAAAAGCCATGGACACTGGTTCTTCCACACAACTGTTGTGTAGTGACCGGAGGTCGGTGAGGCACCATGATGCTGTATAATAGCTTTAACATGATAGTTCGTCCATGTCACTTCAAGAGTGTGGGCAGTCTGGAACACAGGCAGGCTTAGGGACTGGGGAATAAGGTATGCTTGCTGCAACTTGGTGGCGCGGCCTCCTGTTTGATAGTGAAATCTGGGCAGTTGCACAAACAGCCATCGGGGTGGCTCAGACAGGCCGTGCAGCTATTGCTGATTGTGCCACAGGTTTATCAAGTCCTGTATGTCAGGGGTAGGGTTATCTGGGTCCATAGGGAGCTGAAGACAACGATGCGCGGTGCATAATGGCTGCTTGTGCACGCCTTCTGCAGACAGCTCACGACTTTCCCAGTGGCCTGAGAGTGCTGTCCCAATCAATTTAGGATGCAGAAAATCGATAAGCTCAGCCACGTCATGCTGGTGTTGAGGCGCCGGCCATCCCAGAAGTTTAAACCCCATCAGACGGGTAGCCTTGCAGGCCTCCTCTGAATGTTGCCCGAACACCTGTCGAGTGATCGCGTCAAGGCGGCAGCGCTCGAGGGCTGACATAAGACCATACAGGAATGAATTGAGGTAGCAGCTATTGTCACCGCCTTGAAGGCGGATGTGCTGCGAAAATCGCGGCTGCTCAGACACTTCAGCGGCGTTGGGTGTCCGTCCTGCGGGGGGTGATCGGGTCAGGGAAGACGCCTTAGGGAAATTAAGTGTGGTTTGGGCCTTGGTGGATGACCTGGGCGTCGATACACCATGCCGCCGAGACGTTTTGCCATGGGAGAGCAGGGCAGGGAGTCTTTCTTCATGGAGACCCCGATGAGGCTGAGCAGGGCACAGCCCACTAGCTTCTCCAGTGTCTCGTACAGTTCCTGAGCTGTCTGGCCGCGGAGAGACACCTCGAGCTGGAAAGTCGCAACTTGAGCTCCTTGCTGCTCCAACTGCCCCAGCTGCTTGGTGGCAGCGAAGCGTTGGATGGCCTCGCCCTTCAAGTTCTTCAACAAGAAGGAGAGCAGGCGGATTGCTTCGTCGTGCTGAAGGGGCGTCCGTTGGGAGTCGGTCTGGAGTCTTTTCTCGCTGTGGTTCCATACCCGATAGTTCCAGGCTCCCGCTGTTGTCAGCCATTCTGACTGTATGTACTTCTGCTTGGCTTCCTCGGTGGCCACGGCTTGCTGGGCTAAGTTCATCACTTCTCGGACCATGCTGGCTAGCAAGACGGCGCGGAGGGGAGAGTTGAGCTGCTCCTCCTCCAGGTTTTTCTTGTTTCGCCATCCCCGTGCTATTTTCATCAGAGTTCCCAGTGTTCCGCTGGTCTCGTTGCGCATGAAGATGACAAACATTTTGTCGTGGCGTAGTCGGCTGATCATCTCTTCTTGTTTCAACACCACCCGACTGAGGAGGCTGAGCTGGTCCTGTGGCGTCGGTGGTCGCTGGCCTTGTCCCTGAAAGGGGTATTGCTGCATCGGCTGGTGGTAGCTCTGGAAATTCTGCATTCGGCGCGGTGGTAGGTTCCACCGCGGTTGCGGCTCCGGGCGGTGCCGCTTCTGGGAGCGATTGTCCGGCTCCGGCATGTAGAAGCTGTCCTCCGGTGGAGTGCCCCAGCAGCCGGCGAAGATCTCGGCTTCCTCGTTCAGCAGCTGATCGTCCCTGGCCGTGTACATCTTCGCAGTACAGCATGGCGAGCGCTAACTGAACGAGCGGGGTGCACTGTTGGGTGTGCCGATGTGGAGCACCTACCTTATGTCCGCACCAGATGCAATCACTATCCCTACGCAGGTGTGTCTTGTAGGATCCACAGAGGTTTAGGGCACGATCCAAGAGCTTGGGATGCGCAGGAGCATGGATGCGATTGTAGTGCTGCTTGACGTGTCGAAAGGATGCGATCCACATGTGACAAATGGCACAGTGATTTTTAAGCTCGAGGCGGACGGCTGGCATGGCAAGCCACTTCTCCAGATTGATACAACCGTCAAGGAACGCTTGGCGACGCACAAGCGGAAGGTGCTGGCTGTTTTCACCTTCAAAGACCTGGAGCTGCGCTGTCGGCGGTTCCCGAATCGGCGCCGGCGCGGTATCTGGCATGGGGGACCGCACAAAGCTAGCTCCACCAAGTTCGGGGCATGCACTATTCTCAATGTGCTGTTTGAGATGTGTCCACCTGAAGAATTGGCGATGGCATAGGCGGCAAGCTGGCATCCCCGCCTTGGAGTGTAGGGCTGGGTCAAAGGTAGTTGGGATCTTTGTTTGTACCTGAGGAAGGTGCTTGTGCTGCAGGCTGCAGCGAATCCTCATGGCATTTTCCGTGGCGAAGGCCTTATCGCACTTAGGGCAGTTCACCAGATGTAGGTCCGGTGGTGTGGCTACCAAGGTCTGGGCAGCACTTTGAAGCAGGGTCTCCAGGGTGGAGATCTGCTTGTTGACAAACTCAAGAGCCTGCGGCGTCGTGGTGATGTCAGGTGCTTGCACGCTTTTCTGAACCAGCCTCTGCTGGTGCATGTGCAGAGCTTGCTGAAGCTGCCAACCCGGCTGGGGGAGCTGGGCCTTGGCCCACACCGCATTATTGGTCACGTGAGTAAGGTGGGATGGAAGGCGCAGGATCGCTCGCAGTTGTCTGGTGAGATGCACATTAAGGCGCTGTAGCGTTCTGGCATTAACGCCGACAATGTGCTGAGAGTACAGCACGCTGGTGCACACACAAGCTCGCCAAAGCCGGATTCTATATCCCGTACTGAGATGATGAGAACCGTTAAGAATTTTTCTCAACCCCTGGTAGCGCTGCTGACTAGCTTTGATGCGATGAGTCATATTGCGTTCAAGTCGTTTCTGGTAGGTGACAACCGTACCCAAGTACTCATGTTGATCTTTCACAGGGATACCGCATTCTCGATTGTTCACCTGCAGTTTCAGATGAAGCTGGCCAGCCTTCATGTAGGTGTGGCTGCGTCGGATGCGGCTGGCGTCCTTGCCCGCAAGTTTCAATAGAATGGCAGTTTGCTGTAGTTGATCGTCATGCATAGTTTTTCAAGGGTGGTCAAAATCAAACTAACATCAGAAATCGCAAGCTCAAAGTCCGACTCGTCTTCAATAAGCCAGTCTCCCCAAACGTCATCCGCAAAGATTGAAAGAACTTTTTGTATCCAATCTAAGCTTCGATCGGCTTTAAGGAGAGTCAGAAAAGCAAGGGTGAAGAAGTTCCAAAGGTATGGGGCTATGACGCATCCCTGCTTGATCCCATTGGTGCTATGTGTGGAGCCCTGGAGATCCCCAACCTCAAACTTGTACAGTGCATCTTTGTGAAGTTGTTGCACAATGGTAATCACATCACGAGGAACTTGTTGGGATTGCATTGCTTGATAGATGTGAGATCTGGTGACTCCATCGAAGGCTCTAGAGAGATCAAGGGATAAGCATAGGCCCCCGACGCAGCGTCGGCTGCGCCATCCAGCTTGCTGCTGGAATCGATTCACCTTGGTGCGATGAAGGATTTCATCAACTCTGTGGAAATGGCTGCGCGCCTTGGCGATAGCATCTGCTGCGCCGCGGCTTTTGGCGTAAGCGAACTGCGGAAGGGCCTTGATTTGGCTGGCCAAGCCATCCAGCAAGTGAGTGCGAAGACATCCTGCTAGTGCTTTACTTGCGGGACTGGTAAGTCCTATTGGTCGTAAGGCAGTGACCGCAACAAATCCACACCACGTGGGTGTTCTTCCAGTCGTCATCCAGACGGGCTTTGGAGCCTTGGCGGAGGTGATTTCGAAGAGCAGCGCCAAACGTTTCCCCCAGGTTCTGGGCACAGAGCTTCCATGTGGCCGATGGTGCCACATGTTTGGGTACCGCTTTGGAGAGGCCTAGCTTTCGCAACTCAGCAGAGAAGGATTCATCGCTGACGCAGAAGTCTTGCTCAAGCGCATGCAAGGGCTCATCGTCTGGATGCACTGCAAAAGTTGCATTACTGTGCTTCACAATGGCCTGAAGCTCTGCCTCCTTGGACAGCAAATGGCCCTCCGGGCCTCGAAGACGGCTGGCTATGAGGCGGGTTTTCGGGGACAAGCGTTTGACTATGAGGTGCAGGCTGCGTTGATCGCCTTTGGCCGCAGCTGCTTCGGCTTCCGCAACTTGTGCCTCATAATACTGTTTCTTGCGCAGCTTTGCTGACGTAATGTCCTGGAAGCCTGTGCAAAGCGGGCAGCCTGTCGCCACTTCTCGAAGATGCTGCGGAAGGTGCAGACGCCTGATCTTTTGAGTAAGCGGTAAATGTGCCACACATTTCTGGCAAGCAGACGATAGCCAGGCTGTGCACTGATGCGGGTGTCCTGGGTCCGGGTGGCCGGGAAGAGCCGGCTGGTTTCCTCCACCAGGATGCGATTGACATGCTGATGTGCACTGAGGAGGTGGCTGGTGTCCACCTCCCCCAAGCGGCGGGCTACACTGAGCTGCAGCTCCTGCGCGGCAGGAGTGAGGTCACGGACTGCTTGTTGAAGTGCAGTGGAGTCAAAGGCTTTGGATGTGGACTGAGATTGGGGTTGGCGGTAGAATGGCTGTATCGGTAGCTGAGCGAAGACGGGAAAGTGTCCCGTTAATCGGGACGACCCCACCGGGAAAGAGGTCAGCGGATGCGCTTGTTTTGCCAAGTGCTTGGCTGCTTGTTGACGCCCTAAGACAAAGTCTATTTGCGAAGACCCACTAGTCGAGTAGTAGGTATCCCGGTGCCATGTGTTCAAGGCAGTCAGTGCCTGACGTTGCATGAGGGCCGATAAGTCGGTGTCATGATTGGCATCCCAGTCGGTGGCCGAGGGTCCTACCATCGGGGGGTCAGGTCTTAAAGTGGAGTTGAAGTCCCCACAAATGACGAGTCCATGTCTGATTGGAACACGTTGCACCGTTTGCTCCAAGCTGTGCCATATGGCATTCCTTAAATCCCGGTTTTGGGCAGCGGTGAGATGTGTGCGCCACACATGTTGGTAAACCCCTATGAGACTAAAGGGGAGCTTGGTGTCTTTAAGGGTGGCCTGAACCAATATGAGACGACCTGGGTGCAGCTCTTGTACTCTGGGGTCCTGGAAGGTGCGGCGATTCAAGAGGACCAGGAGTCCAGCAGACTTGCTGTGGCCGTCCGTGGCGTTCCTGCCGGACGAATGCATTGCTAGCCATGGTCCAGAGTTAAAATCTCCGGTCTCACCCCAGTGTGTTTCCTGCAACATGAGGATGTCATAGTGTGCATTGAGCTCGCTCCAGGAGAGGAGCTCCTGGAACAGCGGCCCTGTAAGCCCACTGGTGTTCCATGAGAGCACACTGACGTGCTTGGTCTTGCTGGCACTGCGGTCATCTCGTTGGCGCCTGGGCCTACGAGCATCCGAGGGGGCAAGTGGGGGCAGCTGGCCTAGGGTGGCAGTTGTGTGCCATTTCCCTTTGTACCAAGTACCCTGATTAGGTGATGCATGAGCCCTGTTCCTTGCCCTACGATAAGCCCTTTTAGCTGATTTGAGGAATTTGGGAAATAATTTGGGCATAGCCGCTGTCAGAGCGGATGGCTGGGCGGCTGACTCCGAAGGGAGCGTTGTGCCACGATGCTTCCCCACCGCTGCAGAAGCAGCAGTGAGTTCCCCTCCTGACGTGGTTTCAGGAGGAACCCTCGCTCCTCTAGTCCTCTCTAAGATGCACATGAACATAGCTAAGCGAAGACTAGTCCCGGATTTGGGACCGGGAGGGCCATGATGTTGAGGCATACGACTTGATTCTATGCTTGGGGTAATCGGAAGGGCATGCCGGTTACACTCGGAGATATTGCAGTAGGAGCTGGCAGGCGCAGATTTAGCAGATCTGAGCAGAGCTCCTGCGGCAGTCCTCGCTCCGGTGCTTGGCACGGTTTTCCTGTGTTGGGGTTCCCATTGGGGTTGTGACTTAAGGTCATTAGGGTCGTGAGGTTCCTTAGGGTCCTTAGGGTTCTTAGGGTCTTGAGGGGATATTGTATCCGGCACATGTTCCTGCCTCTGTGAGGTGGCAGCTCGCTGGCTGCGAGCTTCTCGCGCACTGCAGGTGCTAGTCATGCCGGCTTGGCGTGCGGGATCGTCGGATCGCTGCAGCTGGCCGTCGTCTGGGTCGGCGGTTGTGGGTGGCTTCAAACTCATAGGTCTGCCACTCCCTGAGCCTTTCCCCGGTAAGTCGCTGTCTGGCTTCATGTTGTAGTTGAAACCAGTCGCTGGAATTTGTGCGGCGGCGCAGTCCTCCCAAACATCCAGCCTGGCTGCGGCCTGGGATCCTCCTCGTCCGCAACTCTTGCCGGTAAAGGGCATGCAGTCTTTCAACGGCACTGTGCAGAGATGGTCCCTGTAAGACCAAGCTAGTCTCGCTCCAAGAATAGGAGCGAAGAGAGGTGCGAGAGTGGCAGCTTTGGGCACTGGATGACGAAGAGGGCGGCGATGGCGGCGATGGCGGTGACGTGGAGTCTCCGTTGACTCCACTTGCACGTTCTGCTTCTCCCGTGGGTCTGGCCTCTTGCTGCTCGGCAATGGGCGGGGTATTTCTGTCCACCCTGGGTGCAACGCCACCAGGGGGAGGTGGTGGACCTGCTCGGCGCCGTGCTTCTTCCAAAGTGGGAGGTCCTTGTACGATGTGGTCCCTCGGCGTACGATCCACGTCGTCCAGAGAGTCAATGCAGTCCAGACTATCAGGCGTGCCGGCACCGTCGGCATCGCTCATGCAACCCACTTCGCCGAAGTAAACCCAGAAGAGAAAGACCCCAACACAAGCACAGACAAAAGTCGGGCACTCAGCTTCGGCTTGGGCCCAGGAGCTTGCAGCGTCGCATCATCATCATCATCATCATCATCATCCTCGTCATCATCATCAGCATCATTTAATGCCTAGCCTCATCATCAGTATTATCTTCATCCTCGAGATCTAAGTCGTCATCGTCATCATCATCTTCAGGGTCGAGAGGTAGAGAGAGGACGTTGCATGCCTAAACGATGGAAACGTTCTGACCCCAACCAACTCCATGCGAAGACTCTCTACTCCCCGAGCTCCAAACCCAGCAACAGCGCACATATAGGAGGAAGAGTCACGTATGAGATTCTGATGTCCCCCACGTGTGCACGCGTTCTGACACAACAACGAAGAAGGAAGTGACTGACTCTGCAGGTGAGGTTGGCTATCTACAAAAGCATCTTGTCGCTTCCTTGACACAAAGCGCAGTCAGTTCAAGATAACCCGTCACGGCTCTTAGGTTGGAACCAAGAGGCTGTGTCCATGTGACAACTTCGCTAAACTCCTCCAGAGTTCCCCATCCTCCTGGAAGCGCGATGAACGCATCTGCCAGCTCGGCCATTAAGGCTTTCCTGACTGGATGTCGGCTTCGAATGAAGTGTCCATTGCCTCTTTCAAAACAAGCAGATCTCAAGCACTTCGGTTTCTCCTCTGATGCATGGACTCCACCACTCTCAAAGAAGTGCAACCAGTGTGTGCCACTTCCTTTTCCACCAGGTTCCTTGCAAGAGTTGAAGTCGAGTCGGGCCGAAAAGTCGCTACAGGTCTAGTAAATCTAGTCTCATTGCCAACAGATCTTCGCCTGATTTTGACCAACCCCGGCCTTGGAATCACACCGATAACTTCAGCACCCTGCGCCAATGCTGCATCTGCCAAGGCTCCCATCATGCCCGCTCTACCACCACCAAAGACCACCCCAATACCATGTCGCGCCAGGGCTATTCCCAGGTCAGCAGCGCTCTTGAGGTACCTCTACGGAAGCAGCAAAAGGCGAGATGTCCCACCATGCAGCCTATGATTATGAGGGTAGCAGACCAAGATTTCAACACCTACCAGGTAGCCATCTCAGGCAGCAAGGTGCTCTCTATCGACCTGCGCACTGCTGCCACCATACACACAGATCCGGCGAAAGCTGCGCTTCTCCTCAACTTCGCAACAAGCAGGCCTTCAGTGTACTGTGATAGGGGTTAGGCTCGGCCTATGATGCAAGACTTGGCAATGCGGGCCAAGCCTCTGCCATGTGCCCTATCCCGGAGCTGCTTGAGCCAGACTCGAGAATCAGCAGAACCATGGGGTCAGAGACCCGAGCAAAAAGCACAAATCCTTCGCTCCTGCGTGGGCTTCGTATCCAAAGCCGGTGTGTCAGACGGGCGTCGCCTCAGAACTCCAGGATAAGCAAGGCTGGCACCGACTACGGTGCCAGCAAGGAAAGTCCAGACTGTCTGCAGGCAGGTCACACCATGTGAAAGACGGGCCTCAGGAAGCACAGCAAACTTCACGCGCACCTTTAAGCATAACATGCGTCCTAAGCCGTGCATTACATGCCCCGAGGACCCCACACTACAGGTACGGGCCATCGCTGCGATGGCATTGGGCTGCCCACCCTCACCAATGATGGCGCCTGCACAGGGTTCTGAGCTGCCAAAGAGTCATGAGGGGCGGAGAACTGAGACAGCCTGCACTGGAGCTGGAATCGTCATGGGCGAAGGCGCAGGTGACACCGTTCGAGGATACATCTTCCTCTGGCAGACTTCCGTCTCTCAAGACCGTGGTTTGTCTAATGCAAGGCAACAAGACAAGGTCGGAGCTGCTGCCGGACTGTCGGGTAGTCTGTCCTTATCTGCCCGTCATCGCCGTGTACTGGCATGGCCTTCAAGATGGACCGATGATCACGACCCATCATCAATCACAAAAGACTGTGCAACATGAATGCTAGAGAAGACCTTGATGTGCTGATCCACAGGAAGAAGTGGAGGTCGCAGAACTGCAGCTCCAGGAAAGACAATGCCCCTGCAGACGTTGAAATGACGCAGAACTGACCGAACGTAAATCCGAACAATACGAACCACATTAAACATGCTGTATCGGGTGGGTCAAGAAATCAAGTACTGATGTTTGCCACAAAACTCTGGTGTCCTGGATGATCGCACTGCGAGTGGTGAACCTTGCCTGGCTTCAGAGTCAATTCAGAGGCAGTAAAGATTTTGTTTCTGTCACGATCCCACGAACTCAACATGCAGTTATCCAAAACAAGAAGAGCAGCTTGCCATTCCAAAAGACCCAAGTGACCCGCAACGGCCGCTTCAAACTTTCCAAAACACAATCGACAGTAATCATATCGTCATGAAAGTACGTGCCGAAACCGTTCAACTCGCCGGGCCTGGATGGCGAAAACGACCTTGGAGCCGGTTGGCCAACACCTGAGCACGCACATGTGCTTGATTTAAGCGCTTTGCGTCCGAACATGCACACGACAAGACCACCACGTTGTCGGTCTTGCCTGGAAGTGCCCTCAAATGTATAGGAGACACCCACCGCATCGGAACCGGCGATACAGCTCGACCTCACAAACGGCACATTTCTGCACACGAAAGCCAAAAAACAACCCTGGGTTTCACACGCTCAAGCTGGTATCCAGATGGCGGCAAGCCTGCACAGTTGAAGTCAAAATACCACCCAGCTCCAAGCTTCATGCGAATTATCCGAGCAGCCTCCACGAAATGTGGAGACTGAACGGGCATACTTGGCAACCTTGGTCAATGAAGTCTTTCACTGCAGAATGACAACAGCTTCTCACCGAGCATGTCGCAGGCGCAGGCTTCATCACGAAAG
>CAJNDV010015669.1:0-15007 GCA_905221635.1 Symbiodinium sp. CCMP2456 | reverse complement strand
GGCTGTGTGGTCAACTGGTGCCAGACATCTCCTTCCGAAACCAAACAACAAACGCTGAGTTGCCCGACAGAGCTGGCCGGCCGACTTCGCTGTTGGCCTCACAACCACACAATAGAAATTTACTGCGCTTGAGGCGTGCAACAAGCCAAACTGACGTCCGGGCTGGTGCCATTTGAGCTGCTGACATGGCTTCAAGGTTTCCGTGGCGAACCACCCATGCAAGTTATATTCCCTTGGTGGCGCCAAGAAATCGATAGTGTCGTCAACAAGCACCTTCCAGCTCTGCTTCTTCAAACCAGGTTGTGCTCCGTCTGAACATGCAAGGCACTAGCAATCCAACTGCCAATTAACACTTGTTCATCAACTGTTCGTTCGTTGCCCTGATCCCGCTGTGAACCTTGGACGATCACCAGAAACATAAATGACATGCCACGCGACTTATTCACACTTGAAACAACAATTCCAGAATAGATACTGATGCATAAGTTGGACAACTAGTGACCTTCAGTTGGGGAGGAGGCTTGACGGATCGCTTGATTTAAGCCTGCAGTTGTGAAGCTCTCGGGGTTTCGCATTCCAAGTACCGGTTCGAGAGCAACACGAACACTACACAAGAGGCTGACTTGATTTGACATGCGATGTGCACATTAAACGCCACATGTGTGTGTATGCCATCGCCACTCCTACGCGAGCAACAAACAACAGGTGCATGTACACGTCTTTGTACAGCGGGCGCTGTTTCAAGTTGCTACACGACCTACAACTCGGGGCAAGATCTCACTAACATTAAGAGATTCTTGCAGTTGGAGACAAAAGACTGACAAAAGATACATCAGATTTAAATACAAAGCGGAACCAAGGTAAACTAAAGGTGGAATAAAGGTAAATGCAAAAGGTAGAACAAAGGTAAAAAGTAAAACAACGGTGAAATGAAAAGGCGGAAGTAAGGTAAAAGAAAGGTAGATGAAAGGTAGACGAAAGGTAGTCTGCCTGGCACGGTCGGTGCGTGTCGCGCCTACTGATGTCCATTGAGGCTGTTGCATGCTAAAGCCGTGGCTGTGCGGAGTCTATGGCAGGTATCATTTCCTGACTGCACGCCTGCTGCAAAGTGTGCCCCTGGTCCTACCGTCGCTGGTCTCAGCCCTGTCCTAGGTCCCAGTGCTGCGGCTGTGAGGCCGCCTCCTTGCTGGCAAGTGTATAGATTGTGGACGGGGATTGTTTTTCTTCACCTGCTGTTATCGGCGCCGCCCGTGGTTTTTGCACCGAACATCATGCCGGCGAGCGGTTCGCTGTGTCCTCATTCCAAGCATGGTTGCTGTCTGCTCGCTAGAAGATTCTACGACGCTACAGCTCTATGGACTCTATGCTTGCGTTGTCCTTCGTGGTTTTTGGGAGATACCCTTTGCCCTGGACTAACGGCCAACGATCCGTGAGTGGTTGGTAGTCGGCCTACCGATACGCGCGCACTGTGCTTTGGACGGCTCCAGTCCCCCGCATGCACGGTTTGCCAGGCCAGCCCATCAACCGTTGTCCACCTCTTTCCACCTTTCCGATCCTGTACTTACGGCCTGGTTACCTCTATTCTACCTTTCTCACGCCGGCCAGTAACCTTTTTTCTCCTTTCATCAGCCCCGTAATCACCTTTACTCTACCTTTCGCAAGCCGGGAATTCACCTTTTTGTCACCTTCAGTCGCCTCAATTACGTTTCTTCCGCCTTTCGTAAGCTGGCCAACCACCTCTCTTCCACCTCATTCTACCTTTACCCACTTTCAGTCCGCCCCTTGTCTGAGGGAGTAGAAACATTGGCATAGGTAGAATAAAGGTGGAATAAAGGTGGAACAAAGTTGGATACCTGTGGTTCACCTTGATTCCACCTTTTTTCTACTTATGGAACCCACTGAAAGGCTTGGACTAGAATGACAGCAGAGGAGGCCGCCGCCCTGTGTAAAGGTAGAGGTAAAGGTAAAATAAAGGTGGAATAAAGGTGGAACAGACGTGGATGCCTGTGGTCCACCTCTGTTCCACCTTTATTCTACCTTTCTCCACCTTTATTCCACCTTTGTTCTACCTTTTCCACCTTGACACTGCTTGTTGTCACATAGAAATAGAAGGTCGTCGCACATGGTAAAGGCAGAATAAAGGCGGAACTAGAGGTGGAAGAAAGGTGGAAGACAGGTGCTGAGGGGTAGAACTAAGGTGGAATGGAGGTGGAATAAAGGTGGCATAAAGGTGGGAAAAAAGTAGTTTTGCGGCCTGGACAAAAGGTAGCCTGGGAAGGAGATTTTCCTGCAAGCCGTGGCGAAGGTAGAAAAAGGGCAACCCCGGCCAGGGAACCCGACCAAGACGACTATGCCTGGACAGTTTGCGACGCAAGAAAAGATAAGGTTATGGTTCGCTGGTGTGTGTGGGGGTTCCGTAGTGTTGATGTCGCGTGCATAGACACATCTATACATATGCATGTAGACATATACACACATATAGACGTCTACTCGGATTCAAGATCTTGTTTTGGGCTCAAGCACTTCGGTAATCAACAGTCACAACAGCAAGCTGAGGAGTCAGGGGTGTACAAGAAACTCTACTCCGCTCACAGTTCTCGAAAAAAAAAATCAAGAATTTCCCACGCAATCTCGACAGGGCCTCAGAGTCTTCACTGCGCTATTCGTACGAATGTGATAGCACTGTCGATTGCTGTGGTAAACCTTGCAAGTCGCAGAGGTAACGAAAAGTTCTGGAGCTACATGCCTTCGGCGTTCGGTATTCAACTCCGTTGAGAGCCTCTCTATCGTCTGCCAGCGGTTGTCGCTGAGGGCTCGTAAATTTGCCACTTCAGAACTACGTGTTAGGGCGAGCTCCCGGTAGCGGTTACGATCGGCTCGCATCTCGTCGATCATGGTGCGCAGCTCCTGTATCGTAGGACTCGATGTGGTCGTAGTGGTCGCCGGGTTCTCGCCGATGAAAGCCTCGTCCACATCCATATTCACACTAGGCTCACCTTCATCATCAACATCCATGCCGGTGGATGAGGCTGTTCCTCTGCTGAAAAGATGTCTCCACCAAAGTCGAAGTGATTGACAAAGCAGTCGTTCTGTGGAGATCACAATAGCAATCAACGTAACAAACCACAACCAGTCGTCACTTGAGTGGCTGTGCTGCTCGGAAGAAGTGGTAGTAGGCACCGAGGAGGAAGTTGTCGAAGAGCTCGAAGTCGAGGTCTGTGTGGGCGCTGTAGAACTTGCCGTCGCCGTTGAAGCCATCGACGCCAAGACCAGCGCCGTCCATAACATCCGCCTCTTCGAGGTCGCCAGGTACGATGAGGCGGCTAGAGTTGCCACTTCTCGTAGAAGCTCCTTGTCATGCATGTCGAAATGCTTCTCCTCTACGACCGGCAACCGAGGCAAAGACCTCATAGTCATCTTGTGCTCGCCCTCGTTGAAGAAATCAACTTCTCCACAACTCAGCAGCTTCATCAAGGGTGCACTCACCATAGACTTGGTCAGAGCATCGGCTGTCATTGACTGCGTCGGACACAGGATCAGATACCTGATCCTACCCATCATTCTGGCCTCACGAAATGCCAGGATGTACAGCCTTTGATTCTTATCCTGGCTCACCGACTTATCACCACTGGCCAGTTCGAAGAAGTCGCGGCAGTCGGTGTAGGTGTCCGTTGGAAGCCGTGGAATGCCTTGTTCCTGTGTGGCGATGAGGGCTTGCAGAGTAGCACGACCTGGAAGGTACATAAGCTCGGCCAGTCTGACAGAAACCAACGTACTGGCCTCCAGACCGGAAATGGCCGCCAACGTCTCCGCATGAGACGTCGAGTAGCTGATGCGCTTTGCTTTTGCGCCATGTCCCCACAGTATGTGGGATCGGCCACCCAGAAGCTTGGTCAGGTGGTCTGGAATCACGTGCTCATCCTCCCGGTTGTAGCTGCCCAGCTTGTCTTCACACAACAGCACAAGAATGCCCTCTTGAGCATAGTTTCGCACATTGCCAGCTGCCGATGAGTCGTGAATGCATGCCAGACGAAATGGTGGTCTCATGTACCTGTAGTGGAGGCCAACATTCTGACCCAGTTCGGCCTTGGCCTTCTTCACGATGTTATTCGCCTGCTTCAGGTGACAAACTTTCGCTCGTGTCACCTGCGACTGCAGGCACACACGTCCGAGATCAGGTCCAATCTCGTTGCCGTCAGCCATAGCAATCCGCCCAGGATGCTGCGGTAATCAGTGAGCTCGCTGGGACGAAGAGGATCATCATCTGAGCGGCTCGGCACTGCAGCGGGCTTCAGCTTGACACAGAACTCATCCTGTGACATCCGTATGCCATCCGCTGTGCGGCTGTAGAGAACGCCGCAATGGGTAAATGGCAGACGCTGTCTGGTCACCTTGCCGAACTTCACCACAAGGAGAGCATACTGCGCATCAAGCCACTTCCGTGGTCCCGCTGCACCACAGTCGTCGACGTGTGTCGTGACACCCGAGGAGTATTGGTCCTTGTCGTTGCGCCAGTAGAAGTAGTTTTCATCCATGAGCGAGGGGACACCCTTCTGCTCCTGGAAATGCGCATGCAAGCACAGCTGCCAAGCGAGAGGCGCATCGCTAAGACCGTACACTGGTTTCAAACAGAGTAGCACGTAGTCGTTCACTTTCGTCATGTCGATGCGGAAACGACTATCGAACTTGGCCAAATGCCGCCAGACATTGGCCGGAGCAATGATCGCCACCTTCCGCACTGGAGTCTTGATGCCACGTGCCAACAGCATCTCTCGAACCTTTTCAAAAGACAAACCTTTAAGGAAAGCCCCGGAAATGTCCCAGGACTCGAGGTCGCTCTCAGTAGTGGCGGCTGTGGACACCAAGATCCGCTGGGAAAGTCGCGTTGCGGTCGTGCTGCGGGTGCTGAGCATGTCCTTTTGCTTGTCGAAGCATCCGCGGGCACACAGCCGTGACTTGACTTTCAGACGACCGTCCGGATAGCGCTTCCATTTCCTTATCCATGTGGCATCGATGACGATAGTGTCGCCGGTCAGGGAATTCCGGTGGGACTTGTCGAACGACTTCGTGTCCACAAACTGCTTCACCTCATCCTCGTCGGCCTGTTCCACTTGGTCCCAGATCTCGTAGCACTGCTCCTCTGAGATGTTGTCCGTCTCTTCATCAACTTTGTAAATCTCCGCGGTCCTCAGACAGGCCATTAGCTCTGTGGATGTCTTGCCCGGCCAGGTGAACAAGTAGTTCCTCGTAGGTTCCTGCCTGGGCTCGGTTGATCCTCCTCGGCTCATGAAAATGTCCCACTGAGCCATGTAGACGCTGTTCTCGAAGGACTGCCATATATCTGGGTACTCCGTGGGCACAGACTGGGTCCAGTGCATTACCCAGTAGAGGTTGATGAGGTTGTGCTGGGCCATGGTGTGCACCGCGGGGTCAGCAGTCAGCTGGTACAGGATTTCCAGCCGGCTTTTCTTGGACTCCGGTCCAAGAACCACTGCCCTGCTGTCCGGGCCTTTTCGCTTGTGGTTCATCAAGTCGTCCGGTGCCTCAATTTCAATGGAGCCGGTGTCTCCAGATGGTGACGTGGTAGAGGAGGTAGGCGACATGGCCACATCCTGCCCAGCAGTGTCCAGGCTCATTGGCGAAGTCGGGTCCAGAGATCCCGCATCGTCATATCCTTCAGGCGGAAGTACTTTGATGGGGGTGCCTGGATCAAACTGCGGGAAGGCGTAGAAGTAGACGTAGATCATGGCTAGGTCGTCCAAGGGAGTAGTTGTGATCCTTTTCAGTACTATAGCTTCGTGGTTGTTGTGCTCATGGCAGAAGAAACCACTCTGACCTCGTTTCCAGTAGAGCAAGACACCCACGGTTTGTCGCGGCGGTGTCAGTGCCCTGACGCTCTGTGCCAGGACGGCTCCTCCCACTGCTCGGCTGGAAAGAGCCCTTCCCAAGGACACAACATGTTTCCATGTCCTCTCGAAAGCCAGAGAACTCGTTGATGCCTTCCGCCACATGAGCACCTCTTCCTTTGTCTCGACAACCCAACCGATCGTCACAGCCTTATACGGAGACAACTTCTCAATCACGTCGCGAAGGTACTTGAGGTCCTCCTCTTGACCGTTGTTCAGAGTGACAAAGACACCGGCCTGGTGAGGTCGGATATGCCGAAGTGACACCAAATAGGGCCTGCCTTGATAAGACAGTATCGCCGAGCCTTCCGTCCGATTGATTTTCAGGAGCTCGGCTGGGCCCCGCCATCCGACGTCACCATTCACTTCCCTGTAGTAGTCGACCAACGTAGTTCCCGGAATCAACTCGTCAAGCTTAAGCTGGTGCGTCCGAGTGCGGTTGGCACGAGCGACCCGGTCCTCAGCAATTGCCTTCTGAACCATAGATAGTGCCATCTGTCTGATCCGGAGAGCCCGCTCGAATGGCGTGATGTCGGTCTGTAGTGCCCCCGCAACCGACATGATGCTGCTGCTGTCCTCCTGATAGAAAGGTCGAGGAAGAACTCCGAAGACTGCCATCGAGGGAGTGGCTCCATCATAGTTCAGGCTCTGATTTTGAGCCATGGCGCTTTCTCGGGCCAACTCGTGCGGCATGATCTTGATTCCTTGACGATCCAACTCAGCTTCCAGCTTCTTCATGGTCAGCTCCATCAATCCGATGTGCCGTTCCACCAGCCCAGTGCCGGTGTGCTGCTTTCCGGCATCTCCCGAGGTGGTGCCCTTGGGCACTCTCTCGATACAGAACCTTTCCAACTCCTTGCCGGCTTCATGTGACATCATCCCGGTCTCCTGATCCATGACGAGCTGCATAGGTGCTCCGAAGACCGCAAACCAGTGCTCGACCATCTTCCCGGCAATCTCAGAAAAGTCCTTGGACGTCAGAGAGGATGCCGCTTTGTACCGGGTAGCTTCGTCGATGATCAGGAGTATCCAGATTTCTTTGTACATGAAGAGGTCAGCTTGTATCCTGGCATTAAAGACACCAGAACTGGAGCCTAGCTTTACTTGTGGCCTGTTGGGAAGCCGAACATATTTCCTGCAGATCGAGCACGACATCACAGCTTCTTCAGCTAGCGGCAAAACGTCAGACAACAGCCCCGCTCGCAACAACATGTTCTTGAAGTCGCCGATGGGTGCATGGTAGAACCGTTCATGCAGTCCAAGAAGCAGCCGCTTCGCTGTCGCTGGGTCTCTCTCGATCAGTCCTGACTGAAGCCGCTTGAAAACCTTCTTGAAGTCAAACAAGGGCTTCACCACTTTTTCTTCTGGCTCCTGACGAACGGCATCAAATTCTTCTCCATCTTCAGCTTCCCCGTCTTCATCGGGCGGTGGTGCTGCCGCTAGTGGTTCACTCCCCCCATCATTCTCTCTTTCGGAAGGAGCCATTGGCGCGGCCGGTTGCAAAGAGGCCGCGGAGCGGCGCGCCCGTGAGGAAGAGCCGCGCGGACCATCAGGGTCACCATCATCAGCTGAAGGAGGTCGGATCAGATCAGCCGACGTATCGCCATCCTTGACGCCAAAGAGGTGAAAGTGCCAGTCGGCGTCATCCACAGGCAGATTGAGCTGATGATGCGACATCAGACGCATGTCCTCCACAGCATGCACGTTCCACTGACGCATGTTGCCCGCGATGAGAAGACGCAAGGGGGCACATGCCGAACTCAAGTATGGATCCGGAACTTTTCGCTTCCATGGCCGAAGAGAACACATCACCCCCAACACGGAGAACTGGCTCTGAAAAATCTCCTGGAAGACTTGGAGCAGAATAGGATCCTCAAGCCAGTGGTCATAGTCAATGGAGGTGTTGGCCTGGAAAAGATCGATGCACGTGCGCAGCATCTGCAATAAGGCCGCCTTCAAGAACAACTTCTGCTCGGCCGTAAGGGGAATTGAGGCATCACAGTCCAACTTGACCTTGCTGTAGTCCCCATGTCTTGCCAAGAACTTGAAGGGACCCGTCGGGTCCTCAAGGTCATCACGCTTGGGCGCGGGAACAGTTGCTGTAGATGCTGAGTCCTTAATCGGCGTAGAAGTTGATTCCTCAGAAGGTGGTAGTGCAGATGATGGTGGTGCATGTTGTTCTTTGGCCTTCGCCTTACGCATGCCAGGCTGGCCATAACGACACTGGCCAGGAACCAGAGTGTGTTCACAACCTGGAGGTGCGCCCCGGCCAAGCTGACAGCGTTCACAAGTATAATACAGATCGTGAACCCACAAAAGACGCTGTGGCCAGGGCTTGCACGATTGCCTGGCATCTTTCCGAAGGATAGCCCACAAGTCTTGGCCGAGAAGCAGACACATCCGCTTCGGATACACCGCTGCCAAAGCAGTACGATTCACTCCGCGAACTTGGCCTTGAAGGAGTCCGTGAGGAACTCCACGGTGATTGTCGCATCGCTTCACCACCATCTTCCATCGCCTATTGCTGAGCAATGCCGTAGCCTTGCGAACGGGTCTGCCCTGATCACACTGAGCTCCCAGCATGCACTGGTCCAGTCGCCACGGACGTACCCCACCGAGATCACGAAGTCGAGCAAGAGGACTATCAACCAGCATGGCTGAACCCCAAGGCTGTTCAGCAGTGAAGCCAAGGTTCCCGTAGTGCTGGAAGAGGAAGGCCTCATTCAGAAACTCCAAAGTGGGAAGCTCGGCTTGTCTCTCGTGTGCACGTATGTCTGGTGGCTTGGACGAAGAAGACACTGACCAGGGTGTGCATGTTGGTGCTGCATAAATGTGAGCTGGGACGAATTCGTAGTGGCATTGTCTCAGCAAGGTCTGGTGTGCCGGAAAGGCCATGTCCCAACCATAACGATAGTCAACTGGGAAGCCAACTGTCATCGATGCTGCCATCAGCACCAAACTCAGCCGTCCACTGCCCGAGCACAGCTCCCAGAACTGCCACCGTAGGCCGCGTCCAGAAGCCCTTTTGAACCAGGCATTCATGTTCTTGGGAGTGATTGGCTTGCGGCCGGACTTCGTGTAGAACTCCTCAGGCATGGCACGATATTGCTTCGCCATCTGTTCCTTCTGCTCCGAAGTCCAGTGGTCTGGAAAGCAATCGCCACTGTAGCTCGGAAAGTCATGGACATCCAACTCTTCTTCGATGGTAGTAGATGTAGTACTGGTCTGAGTTTGTTCCTTCGCGCTGCTATGCATTTTGAAAACTGTACGACCTGTCCAAAGCATCTCTAGGTCGCGGTTCGGCATGTTGGACTTGCACCAATCATCACGAAGAACTCGCTCACCACGCTTCTTTGGAAGTAGCTGTAGGTATGTCGTTCTCTCGCCGGTCAAACGTTCACTCGGAATCGGACAGTCCGTAGAACAGCTGGGGGTGAAAAGCATTCTCCGCGGCACGGTATGATGTCTCACCAATTGCTTACCTTCGATGGACCAACTGTCTAAAACTGGTAAAGGACGTGGTCGAGGAGGTGGTCCATCTAAGAATGGCTTTGACTGCATAGCCGCGGTAGCTGTCTCTGTCTCGTAAGACATGACCCCAGACTGTGTGTGCACATCACCTTGACAAAGGACCCCAGACTGTGTGTGCACATCTTTCATAAAAATACCAGAGGTAGTGGATGAAGTGGTCTCTGGATTTGAGCCTGTCATAAAACTTTCATCTAAACCTCAACTCGTCATTGTCGTAGTTGGGCTTGCTGTCGCCTCACTCGAAAGCGTAGGAGAGGCCGGAGAGGCGGTACCGGAGGTAGTGGATGAAGTGGTCTTTGGATTTGAGTCTGTCACGCCCCCGGCCTCGCTTCTTTCCTTGGAACACCGCTCACGTTCCCGACATGTGGATTCGGCCTTTGCCTGCAAGAAGCAATGCCGAACATCACTCCAGCGTTCTTGTATCTCATGCGACCATGTGAACATGTGCTGCTCGACGTCTTTCTGGGTTTGCTGCGAGACCGTTCGCTGATCATCAACGGGCAAGAGATAGTGCCCCGAATCGGTCAGCAACATCCGCATGTAGTGCCAGCCGCCCTTGCCATCGCTCCAACTGTGTTCATCTCCAGGCACCACCAGCACGCCATCGCCATTGGCAAAGTAGTCGCACAGAAGGGATGCCCTGCGTTTCCTCAAGGCAGGGTTCGACAACAAGGCTGGGCACAACGATCCTTCTCCACCAAGAACATCGGCAGAGAACGTTCCTTTTGCCCCGGCCAACGTCACGGGGAACTGTATCTCGCCCAGCGTCGACTCTGGCGTGCCAGATATGCCACTGACACTGTTGGTGCGATCGTGGCGCCAGCGAACTTGATCCTTATTGTCCTCGTCGATGCAGCACTCCATCAAGTCGCGCAGTGTCTCACTTCCTATGAGACCCGAGGCCGCGCCTGGGTCTACCAACAGCCCACGTCGCTTCTCTCCTTTCACCGTGTGAAACGTTGCGCTGCTGCTGTAGATGCTTGTGGCAAAGGTGAAGTCGAGGCGCTTCTCTGGCATCGTAGGAACTTCCTCGACTGCTTCTGTCGAAGACTCCACCTCCGGCCTTGAGCGGCCGAGATCCAAGACTGGTACGTCATCATCACGATCCAGTCGGAAGTGCACGGTCTTTGGCTTAGGCTGAGTGGGGCTCCGGCTTTTGACCGACTCGTTAAAGCTGTGGATCAAAGTCTTCTCCGCATAGCCGTGGTAGCCCTTGTACTTTGACTTGCCCTTGCCACGGCCTTTGAAGCGGGGAGTCCACTTGCCTTTGCCTTTTCCACTGCTTTTGCCGCCTTTACCATAGCCCTTCTTGCCCTTGCCAAAACCTTTGCCGTAGCCCTTTTGAGAGCCACCGGGGCTCCCTCCTTTGCCCTTTCCGACTGGGCACGACGATGTAGTGTGCCATCGAGAGCCGCAGATGGCGCAGCTCATGCCTTTGCCACCCTTGGTCGGATAGCTCTCCGAACCTGTTGCAACAGACTGTGACTCTGTCCGGCCGTCTTCGTTGGCTGGCTCGCTCGAGTACTCAGGGAACTCCAGGGCGGCATGGTACTCATCATAGTATTCACCATGCCAGGCATCTTCTTCCGGCCATTCCTCAGAAGCCCAGTCGCCATACTCGAAGTACTCGTAGTACGGGTCCTCAACCCATTGCCAGCCATCGTCGGTCCAGTAGCTGTCCTCCCAGGGGTCCTTACCGTCTGGTGCTTCACTTTCATCTTCTTTGTAGTAGCTTTCGCCGTGGTCATCTTTTCTTGTCACCAATCTCAATGCCAAAGTCCTGGCTTCTTGGAACCTCCTCAAGTCTCCTTGAATCTGCAACTTCACGTCATCGATGAACTTCGAGGAGAGTCCCGAGCCCCGGAAGAACAAGTAGAACCGGCCAACCTCGTTGAGCTCCAAGCCGGCTCGAGTCACAGCCTCCTCCAATCTTGCATCAAACTCTATGCTGTACTCCGACAGGGAAAGTTTGCCCCGTCGGAACTCGAAGAGATCCTCTATCGCCTTCGACACCATTTCTTGATCACTCATCCCGAAGGCATCCCTCAAGGCATTGCAAAGTGCTTGAACTCCAGAGGGTATCGCACGCTGCAGTATGTTGCTTGGGTCCATGGGATCTCTCACTTCTTCGACACTGAGTCTCACAAGGGCATCTGGTCCAACGTCTATGGTGCCGTCCGGTCTTGCCAATCTGAGCTGCATGCTTAGCCGCTGAGCTTTGCCTTGCAGCCGACCAACGACCAGAGGGCCAACCATCTCGTCTGCCCCATCGTATATTCTGTACCAGAGCTTCAACCGCTCAAAGTACAACCTCAGCGGGTAATCCGGCAAGTTGGGGCTCCAGCCGGGCGGCACTTCTCGACGAAACTCATGAAGTGGTATGCCGCCTCCTGCTGACTGGCCTGCATCAGCCATTGCTTCCACGAGGCCGCCGAACTCGCCTGCAGCAATGTAATCCTGGTAGAAGACGCCGAGGAGAAGCTGGTAGAAGAAACCGAAAAGGAGCGGGAAGTGCTCGTAGTCAATGAACTTCTCGATCTCCAAGCTCACTCTCGTGTTCCCAACCAGGCTCTCGGCTATACTGCCGTTTCCACCAATCCAAATCGTTTCCTCAGCGTCCCGGAGAATCGTGTAATCTAAGAGCTCGCAAAACGTGTCCTCCACGAGGTCGTGGTGCTCGTAGTGCAAGAGGTCGTTGTCGTGGGAGATAACTCCTGCCTCAAGGGCTCCGAATTTTCCTTGGCTGCTGAGCACTAGGATGCTCGTCTCCAACAAGAACAGCCAGCTGCCAAACCAGGTAAGGGGAGAATTCCTGGTAATGATTTCCGAAGAAAGAGCGCCGCCGCAGGCAGCGCAGGATATCGCTCGAGAATCCTATCCTCGGCAGCCCCTGGATGCTTGGTTTTAAGCAGAGCCGGGCTCCGCTACCAAACTCGGATTCAAGATCTTGTTTTGGGCTCAAGCGCTTCGGTAATCAACAGTCACAACAGCAAGCTGAGGAGTCAGGGGTGTACAAGAAACTCTACTCGTCTGGACATATATATATATATATACATGGATGCACGAAAGCATGTGTACATGTGTTCATACCCAATATGGTTTATATGCACCCGTGACCCATTCACGTGATTGCGGTTCACATGATCTGGTCATTACACCGCAACATCCCAAGTGACATTTCCCACGGCCGGGCCTATTCATACTAGTGCTGTCGCAACTCGACGCCATGACCGGGCCTAACATGTGTCACCAAAGCACTAAAGTCTAATCACTCTTGACATATTTGCTGCACGGTCTGGCCGATTCGGCGCTGGCTCTCACCTACTCAACGTCTTCAACACTTGCGATTTGGCGCCTTTCCGACAAAAAACTGACGCACACAGCAGTGGAGCGAGCGGACAGGAATGCCACAACATCAAACATATTGGACACGGACATGCGCCTGCTTCTTTTGTTCTCTGGCTCGTAGGGCTAGCCTTTTCTACCTGAGTATATCTTGCACCTCCTACCTTTCATCTACCTTTCCTCCACCTGACATCTACCTTACTTCCACCTTTTCGTTTCACCTTCGTTTTACCTTTTACCTTGTTTCTACCTTTCGCAATGACGTTTGTTCCACCTTTAGGTTACCTCTGTTTCACCTTTTATTCAAATTCTACATGCGTAGCCGTGTCCAATGCTAGAATCTCTTAACAATAACATTGAAAGCCTTGAACGGTGCCTGCAACCGAAGTGGCTTCACTCGTCGACTGGTGGTACAAACCATTGTGCACATGTGTTGACAACGTTTGCCAGTGTCCGAACAACGCGTTTTTGTCATTGGCTGAATAACAACTGCGTCAACTTCTCATGAATACTCAACGCGGCATGGGGCGGTCTTTTGAGCACTTCGTCGGTCAAAGGGTCCGACTTCCCTACGTGATTGCCGCATGGGGCGCTGTTGTACATGGCCTCTCCACATTCGGTGCTGACCTGGAGCTCGTTGAACTCCTGCCACAGAACACAAAAAAGGCGCTTCATGCGGGATCTGAGACAGGCTGCTCTGCCAGGACAGTGTAGAGAGTCTGGGCTCCACGCTTTCAAGTTGAGGATGCCATCTTTGTCGGTGTCGAACTTCACGAGGATCTGACCAAGCATGGCTCTCCAAACCTACTACAGCATGCGGCCCCTGCACGGCTTGCGAGTCTCTTCAGGGTCCAGCAAGCTGGACTCTTTTTTTGTATCGCTGTCCTCCTTAAAGATGCACCTTTATATCCTTAAAGTTTGAGCCGGGTGAAGGTCACTCAGTGCACTTCGCCCTGTTTTCTCATGGTTGTAGCTACAAGGCTCTATGGAAAGGCACGGCGAGTGCACTGCGAGCTCCAAGTAAAGGCTTGAAAACCCGCGATCATCTGCGCTGGTGCTGTACCACGCCACACCAGCCCCAGCCCGGTAGAGAAGACATGTTGGACATCTAGCACCCACCTGCCAGCCGGAATCACCGCTCAAAATGAGCTCTTCGGCCTAAAGCTTGCGGCCCAGCAGATACGGGTGAGACACGAGGCAAAAAAGGTGCGAATGGAAATCCCATGCTGCCCACAAATTAGGGCCTGTCCGTCCAAATGCCTATGGCGGCCGTGGTGTGAAGTCTCTGCCTTCGCATTCCCCAAGGTCTGCGCAATCTTCCAAGCCCTTGCCCGGAGCAGTGACGAGGATCATTCAAAGTTAGACTGTGGTTCAGAACAGCTGCCACACTTCACACGTGCCGCGGGCCAGCATGCCCAAAGAAGTATACTAAGCCAATCTCATGGTTCTGCGTGCTTGGAGGAGTCACGCTTCCCGGAACAGTCATCTTTCCGCGCCATTCACTAATAGCCTAATAAACCTGTACCATTCAACCTTTGTGCAATCGTGCCACAGTGAAGAAGATTTTTAGAGACTCTCAAGCTAACGCCGTCCGCATCAGGTAACACATCTTTTGGCACTTCGAGAAAGAAGGCTGTCAAGGGTACCGGAAGGTCTTGCCAAAGCTGTCACATATGTCACTTCGTATGAAAGGGCATTTCTCTCCTGCAATCACGAAGAGACAAACTGCCCAGTCTGGGGCCGCATGGAGAACTTCTGATTACTAATAAGAGCTGTTTCGTCCTGGATGCAGCGCATTCGGCTTTCCTGAAAGGAGTTGACTCGCCGGTCTTGCAAACTATTTCGGAAACGTATTCCCAGGCCCGGGCGCTGTTCTCTTTACCTGGGAGAAGCGGATCAGAGGCTGCCCAACCGACCCACACAAATCAGGTCCTTTTGTTGGACATACGCAAACCGCACTCGCGAGTTCAATCGCCAAAGCATGGGCTACTCCTCGTGACAAAGCTTGATTTGCAATACCAGCTGCTTGGCTTGCTCAAGCACACGTATTGCTTCGTCCACCTGCACAGCACGGGAGCTCGTAGAAAAGGCTGAAACCGCTGCTCAGTTTCTTCCAGCAAACCTTGGCTTTGAGCTGGGGCTCGCTGTCCAACAAGATCAACAGTTCAGAGTTGTCCATCTCGAGCATCATGCCTGGCGGGCTGTGCGTTGCTTCATTGCGTCTA
>CAJNDV010015658.1:2370-21947 GCA_905221635.1 Symbiodinium sp. CCMP2456 | reverse complement strand
ATACATATATATATATATATATATGTACATACATACATACATAGATACACATATATATATATATATATATATATATATATGCTACCCCCCCCCCTCAAGGATCTACCGTTTCCGTGTGTTTGAGAGCCGCAGGCAGAAGATATGAAGATTCGTATATATATATATATATATATGTATGGTGTGTAGGTGTAGATGACAGTCAGCTATGGCTATGACAACTTTCTAGTCCGACCCCCATGCTAAATACTGCGCTCGGCCATGCTGTTCAGAGTTTGCTTTGAACCCGACGGCGTCCTAAGCCCTAAACCCTAAACCCTATACCCTAAGCCCAAAACCCAAAACCCTAAACCCCAAAACCCAATACCCTATACACTAAACTCTAAACCCAATACCCTATACCCTAAACCCTATACCCTATACCCTAAACCTAAACCCTAAACCCAATCCCCACAGTACCCTTACCGGATCCCTGAAAAAAACAAGGAAGCCAGGAACCCCTTTAAATTTCCAGGAACTCCGAAGCCCCAAACCCGAAACCCTATGCCAAGCCCTAAGCCCTAAACGCTAAGCCCTAGGGCTTAGGGGTGTAGGGTTGAGGCTCCCCATACCCAAAGAGCTTAAACCCTAAAGCTTAAACCGTACTAAAAAACCCTAAACCCTAAACCCTAAACCCTAAAACCCCAAGGAAGCTCCTCAAGAGGGCCTCACACCTCCGAGTAAGGACCCATGGGTCCCTGAACCCTAAAACCAGTAGGGCCTTTGGGTGTGAGGGTTTAGGGTTTAGGGTTTAGGGTTTAGGGTTTAGGGTGTGAGGGTTTAGGGTTTAGGGTTTTAGGGTTTGGGGTTTAGGGTTTATGGGATCTATAGGACATGAAGGCTTACTTCGAGGTTCGTGGGACTTAGTAACTAGGGTTATCGGAGTTCCTTTTCAGGCTTTTAAGGGTACTTTAGGGTTGTATACTAGGGATCGCTTTAGAGGCTTAGGGTGTAGGGTCTACTGAGAGGTTCATGGGACTTAGTAACTAGGGTCATAAATACGGCAACTTTAGGTAACAATACTTATAATTACGTATAAGAACCCCAACTGGGGTACTAAGTCCCATGATCCTCCACGTATGCACCCTTTCTAAAGCCCTGCTAAACCCTAAACCCTAAACTCCAAACCCCAAACCCTAAACCCTAAACCGTCTTACAAAAACTCCGACGTCCTCAACTCTCTCATTCTGCTCCTTGGCCGAGCTCTTCTGCGCGTTTCTTCGTTACGCCGTAGATGTTCCTCCGCGCACGGTTTAGGGTTTAGGGTTCAGGGTTTAGGGTTTAGGGTTTAGGGTTGTCTCTTCTTAAGTAACTTGCTCTATAAGGCTTTATATAAGGTTTCAGGCGCATGGCCTACTTAAAGGGTTTAGGGTTTAGGGTTTAGGGTTTAGGGCTTAGTAGCTAAGGTAATAAGGAAGGTACTTGAATTTACTTGTAACCCCGCTTAAGGTAGTTATAAGTTATACAGCCTTACTTACTGAGTGACATGATCCTCCAAGTACTGTTCGAGATTTACTTGCACCCTATAGATCCTAAACCCTAAGCCCCATACCCTGAACGCTGAATCCTAAACCCAAAGCCGCCCTAAACCCCATACATCCTCCCCTGTTACTCTTGGGGCTTAGGGCTCAGGTGTCAGGGTTCAGGGTACGGGGCTTGGCTTGGGTTTCAGGGTCCAGTCTCAGTTCTTATAAGGTGTAGGGTTTAGACTTCAGTTTTTATGGGTCATTGACTAAAACGACTGCAAAGTGGGTTTGTTGGGTTGAGGTTGGGGCTAGCTACGCACACAGTTCGTACTTTGGCCCCAGAGCACTTCCTGTGTGACAGCCTTGGGCCGCAACGGTTGGCAACTTTCTCCAACATGCTCTAATCATGCCCTTTAAAACCTGAGAAACGAAATGTCATAATTATACAACTCGAGTAAAAGGTCCTATATAACACCATCATCTAAATTGAAACCCTTACGTAAGAGACCCCTGAACAAACATAACAAACACTGCCCTTTGCATCCATGCCTCATTGAATTCATTCGGTTCAGTCAGAGCTGCCCTCTCTGCCTCCCCAGGGGTGGCCTGTAAACCCTAAACCCTAAACCCTAAACCCCTAAACCCTATGATTGGCATGACTGCCTCAGAGATCAAGAAAATGCCGCAACGTCAGCAGGGCTCCGCGCGAGCGACCATCACGCGGCCTGTATGCTCGCAGTGTGCGCCCTAAGGGTCCATGTACCCAAACAGTATATACATTGGCCCCAAAGTACTTATGTAGGGACTACCTTAAGACCAAAGTACATCTATTTGGGCACATGGACCCTCAGGGGCGTGGTGTCCGGCCGATGATGTAGTCCCACGCTCGTGACAATTCTGCCAGGCATGGCACGCCACAGAGTCGGGGCTTGACTCCTCAACCCGAAACCCCTAAACTCTAAACCCTAATTCCGAAGCCCTGAACCCCAAACCCCCCATCCCTAAATGCTAAACCTCAAGCCCTTACCCTATATCATCTTAAATCCCAATCCCAATCCCAATACCTAAACCCTAAACCCTAAACCCTAAACCCCAAACCCCAAACCCCAAACCCCAAACCCCAAACCCTAAACCCTAAACCCTAAATCCCAATCCCTAGCCCTGACTCCTCAATCTCGTGGTTTTTGAAGCCTGAACCCTGCAAGAACTGTACAAGAAAGTATCAACATCTGCTGCATTTTAGGGTTTAGGGCTTAGTTTTAGGGTTTAGGGTTTAGGGTTCTAAACTTAACCCTAAACCCTAAACATTCAGCCATCACAAACCTCAGCCCTCAACCGTAGCCCTAAACTCGTAAAGCGGATCCATGATAAGAACCTCTATTGAGATACTCTCTTTGCAAGAAACACGCGAATCACTAAACCCTCAGGAGAAGCCTGTTAAATCCTAGACCCTTCTCATCGAAACCCTGAAGAACCTCATGCAAACCTTACTTACCCTAAGCCCAGAATCCCTCCAAAGGAACCCTTATAGTCTTATAGTACCCTTATAGAAACCCTTTAAACTTACCCTAAGCCCTGCACCCCAGCACATGCTGCGTTTTCTCACCCATCCTCGGTGTGCCGTAGTCCACGGAAGCCTCCGTTGCAAAGAGCAAGGGTTTAGGGTTTAGGGTTTAGGGTTCAGGGTTCAGGGTTCAGGGTTCAGGGTTCAGGGTTCAGGGTTCAGGGTTTAGGGTTTAGGGTTTAGTCTTGCGCAAAATTAAGGACACCCCCCTAAACCCTAAACGCCTACGGTCCAGAGTTTAGGGTTTGGGGGCTTTGGGTGTAGGGTTTTAGCAGCTTGCTGGTTGGTTCTCAGGGTTCTATAGAGAGCTCACGAGTTTCACTTTGGCCCTCTTTAGCAGTCCTACCCTGAAGCACCAAACCCTAAACCCTCAACCCTAAACCTTAAACCCAAAGTAGGCTATGGGACCTTACCGGTTAAGCAATAGGCTTTCGGATCCACAGGATATCATAAGTCACAGGGTTCCCATTACCAAGAGGGTCCAGATATACTAAAGTGATGGAACTAGGTCCCCAAAACCATACTGAGGATGGTCTTTTGGGGCCTAATTCCATACTCGTAGTATATATGGACCCTTTGGGTTAGTATCATGACAAAGAGCCCTGCACCCTAAACTCTAATTCCATAGTTGTAGGATATATGGACCCTCTTGGTATCAGAGGATATGCTGAGACTCGCAGACGAGTTTGGGAACTCCGGCTAAACCCTAAACCCTGAAACCCTAAACCCTGAATCCTAAATCTTATAAAGCCTAAACCCTAATCCCAAAGCCCCAAACCCTAAACCCGAAACCCTAAACCCGAAACCCTAAACCTTGAAATGTCAACCCTGAAGCTCAAACCCTAAACCCTGAACCCTGTATCAGCCTCGAGGCCCTTCTAATCCCTTAAAAGTCCAGGCCAAAGGTTCCTTTAGAGGGTTCCTTTAAAGGGTTTAGGGTTTAGGGTTTAGGGTTTAGGGTTTAGGGTTTTTCTATAAGGGTACTATAAGACTATAAGGGTTCCTTTAGAGGGTTTCTATGAGGGTACTATAAGACTATAAGGGTTCCTTGCTATGAGTGTGCTATAAGACTTTAAGGGTTCGTTTAGAGGGATTCTACAACGGTACTATAAGACTATAAGGATTTAGGGTTTTAAGGGTCCATGTACGAAATAGCATATACTTTATACTTTGGGTTTAGGGTTTAGGGTTTGGCCCTAAAGTATCCAAATAGAGTTTTTATGTGGTTTTAGAGAGTTGGGCTGCTACGGGCATGTACTGTAGGTGCCTTTAATATTTAGGATAGGGTTTTTGTGCATATTTATAACTATTTACAATAAGGAACCACCCAAAATAGTATAGGTAATTATTTAGTCCCTAAATTGACCATACTGAGTTACTGGTGCATTATGCTTGCCTGTTTAAGCCACACGGTGCTGCAAGCAATGTCTTGCTTGCCCTAAGGCCCGCATGGGCACCCTAAACCCTAAACCCTAAACCCTAGATAAAGCACGATGATCAGAACCCTATAAGACCTTCCAACTAAACCCTAAGCCCTAAAACCTAAACCCTAAACCCTAAACATCCTCCATTTTTAAGCCCCGAACAGGCTTTGGAGTTCAAGCTCTGGGCTTCGGGTCCGGGTTTAGGGTTGTTCTTGGTGTGGGGTCTTGTTGTGCGCGGTTTAGGGTTTAGGGTTTAGGGTAGTAGAGTGTGGCTAAACCCTAAACCCTAAACCCCAAACCCTAAACCTTAAAGGGGTTTGGGGTGTTTCCTGTATTCATGGCTAGAGTCTGTTGAGAAATACGGCTGAGGATTAAACCCTGCATTACCTTAAGGACCCTAGACTTTGAAAATTTTGGTCTATTCCTTAATATCGGTGTCATGTAGGATCTAGATCATCAGCCGTAAACCCCTAAACCCTAAACCCATAAACCCCTAAACCCTAAACCCTATTGTAACTATTACCTGTGACCCCAAACCCTACAAAATAGTAGGTTATGACCCCTTAATTAGAGGGTAGAACCCTTAAAACGGTAGGTTTTTGGATCCCCAGGTAAGGACCCTATCCTAAGATGTGCCGCTGCCGGATTTGCAGATGTTAGGATACATGTCTTGGACCTTGAGGGCCGTCGAGCTGCGCACGGTATAGGGTTTAGGGTTTAGGGTTTAGGGTTTAGGGTTTAGGGTGTAGGGTTTAGGGTTTAGGGTTTAGGGTGTAGGGTTTAGGGTTTAGGGCATGTTGCTGTTGGCGCCTCTAGGCCTAAACCCCGTACCCCTAAACCCTGAAACCCTCAACCCACAACTCTAAACCCGAAACTCCCGACCCTAAACCCCGAAACACTAGACCCTAAACCCTAAATCCGAAACTCCAAACCCTGGACTCTAAACCCTGGACCCCAATTCCCAGACCCTAGACCCTAAACCCTAGACCCTAACGATTAGACCCGAAGCCCCCCTTCAATTGAACCCCTTATAATACCCTTTAAACGAACCCCTTATAGATCCCTTTAGAGGAACCTTTTATAGATCCCTTTAAAGGAACCTTTTATAGATCACTTTAAAGGAAACCCTAAACCTAAACGCCCGCAGGCCTTGAGGACCATGGTCTCTGCTGCACTTCGCCTTTTCACCTGCAACGGTTTTAAAGCCCCCCTAAGACTGCCGTGAAGGGTTTAGGGTTTAGGGTTTAGGGTTTAGGGTTTAGAGTTTAGGGTTTCGGGTTTAGGGAGAGTTACCCAAAGGCTCCCAACCTCTTAAATTGGGCTTTGAGGGTGTCCTCTAAAGGGGTCTATAAGGGGTTCCTTTAAAGGGTACCACAAGGGTTCCTTGAAAAGGATCTTTTGTTTAGGTTGTAGGGCTTAGGGGTTTAGGGCTTCGGGTTTTAGCTTTAACGTTTAGGGGTTTGGGGTTCAGGGGTTTGGGTTTGCGGTTTCGGGGTCCAGGTACTTCAAGCGCCAGTGGTGATGGCAATGTTAGATGAGTAGCTGTCAAAACTAGGGTCCCTTTGGGGGTCCTTTTTTGTAAGGGTCAAGTACTATATTTGGGATCTAAGAAGGGACCCTAATTTAGAGAACTACCCAGATGATGCAGCGCCAATAGCCGTCGTCGTGGTCATCGTCATCCTCACTGGAGCAGGAGCAGCAGCAGCCGGTCGCGATAGCTAGAGTAAGTACTACTTCGGTTTAGGATTTAGGGTTTGAGGTTTAGGGTTTAAACCCTAAACCCTAAACCTAAACCCTAAACCGCGGTTTAGGATTGCTTGCAGCAGTCGTGTTAATCGCGACATTCGTTGCCGGCGTGATCCCCGGTGGCGCTCGAAGCGCTGCCCTGAGGGTCCAAGTGCCCCATATTGTGGGACTTAGGGGCCCTTTTTGATTATCAGAAACCCTAAACCCCAAACCCACGGACATGAGTGAAAGACACTTGAACGTATGACGCCAGTCATCGCTAAGTGTTGTGTTAATAATACCCCCACGCCGAATAACTCAGAACAAGTCCTGACCATGCAAAACACTGCCGTACCCTAAACCCTGCAGTAAGCCTAAACCTAAATCTATAACAAAACAAGGTGAAGTGAAGCCAGCTCCGCCAGCTCCCATAAATCAAATATGAGGATTTAGAACTTAGAATATAGCCTGAATATAGCTAGGCTCCGGTGCTGACTTCTGACCCCTCCTACAAGTTAAACTTTTAGCCTCCTAATTACAGTTCATATAGAAAGCCAAAAAGTTAGTCCTAAGAGCCAACCAGAAGAACGCCAAGACTTGTGGTGCCAGCTTCAAGTGTCCCGCGTATCGCAGAGCTGCAACTTGCCAGGCTGCTACCCAGAGACTCCAATATCCCTTAATTAAGGAATATACCTTAAATTGTAGTAGGATCCCTAATATGATTTAAGGTATATTCCTTAATTAAGGGATATTGGAGTCTCTGGGTACTTGACGTTGACAGCAAGTAGTAGAGAGTCCCTTGCAGTATCCCCAATCTAATTGCAAGCCACTGTAGTAGTAACCCTATTAGGATAATTTTGTCTTAGAACCGGAAACAGAAGCCGGGAGGCACCAAGTCAACCCCAAGGCTTTAACGGCAAAGCCGGGGACAAGCCTCGACTCCCAATGGTTCCCAGGGCTTGCATTTCAGAGGTGACTACAGTAGTTCTTTGTCTTCCGCTTCCTCTTCCTCTTCCTCCTCCAGCTCGTCCTCTGCCTCCTCCTTCTGCTCTTCCTCTTCCATATCCCGGCCCCAGGTGACGACAGCTCCATCTCTCAGAACTGCAGCAAAAGCACTGCTCGAAGCCTGGATCTGCTGCACATTCTTCAGCTGATCCTGCACAGAACTACTGTCGCCACCCCAGCCAGAAAGTCCCATGTCACGATGGAGGCATCGTCAAGAATGGCAGCAAACGCAGCGTCCGAAGCTTGGATCTGCTGCACATTCTTGAGCTGATTCTGGACTGCACTACTGTCACCACCTGCGCCAGATAAACCCCAGGTTACGACCGATCCAGCAGCAAGAATGGCTGCAAAAGCGCTGTTGGTGGCTTGGACTTGCTGCACATTCTTCAGCTGATTGTGCACTGCACTGCTGTCACCACCGTAACGAGCATCACCCCAGGTCACGACAGAGCCATCGGCAAGAATGGCTGCAAACGCCCAGCGGGCGGCTTGGATCTGCTGCACATTCTTCAGCTGATCCTGCACATCACTACTGATACCACCCGTGGCAGGATCACCCCAGGTCACGACCGATCCATCGGCAATTACGGCTGCAAAAGCTTTGCCGGTGGCTTGGACCTGCTGCACAGTCTTCAGCTGATCCTGCACATCGCTACTGTCACCGCCAGAGTCAGAAGGACCCCAGGTCATGACGGATCCGTCACCAAGAATGGCAGCAAAAGCGAAGCTAGTGGCTTGGATCTGCCGCACGTTCTTCAGCCGATTATGCACTGCACTGCTGTCACCACCGTAACCAGCATCACCCCAGGTCACGACAGAGCCATCGGCAAGAATGGCTGCAAAAGCACTTTTGGAAGCTTGTATCTGCTGCACATTCTTCAGCTGATTCTGGACTGCACTGCTGTCACCACCATAATTTTCAATTCCGATATCAAGTCCCCATGTCACGACGGAGCCATCGTCAAGGATGGCAGCAAAAGCGCGGCCAGTGGCCTGGATCTGCTGCACATTCTTCAGCTGGTCCTGCACAGCACTACTGTCACCTTGGTAAGTGTTGCCCCAAGTCACGACAAAGCCACCGCCGAGAATGGCAGCAAACGCACCCTCCGAAGCTTGGATCTGCTGCACATTCTGCAGCTGAGCCTGCACATAACTACTGTTACCGCCATAGTCAGAAGCACCCCAGGTCTCGAACGATCTATCGCCAAGAACGGCTGCAAAAGCGTGGTGGGTGGCTTGCACTTGAACTCTGCTGATATGCAAAACCAGTGAGTCACCATCCTGCAGCCGGGCACGCTTGATCGGTGCAAGTACATCCAGAACTCCTCCAGAAGAGTGTGCCAGCTGCCCTTTGCCCACTTCGAGCGCGGTCTCAGCTCGACGTTTCAATGTTCCGACTGCTTCCTCCAAGTCGGCTTGCACAGTAGCTGTCCTGCCACTGAGCAATCCAACTTGCACAGCAAGCGACATGGTTGCGCGGCAGAGAACCCTAAACCCTCAACCCTAAATCCTTCAACCCTAAACCCCTAAATCCCTACGCCCTAAAACCCAAACCCTAAAACCCTCAAACCCACATCCTAAGCCACAAACCCTACAAACTAGTAGGTTATCATCCCTTAAGTAGAGGGTAGAAGCCTGAAAACTGAAAACCTGTTGTTTTGGGATGTCAGGCAAGGCCTAAACCCCTAAACCCTAAACCCCCAATCCTTAAAACCCCTAAACGCATACGTTCTAGAAGCCCTATGGAAGCCCTTTGGATCCCTTTAAGGAGCCTTATTAAGTGACCCTAAAAGGGACCCTAATTTATAAAACTACGCGTGTGCAGACAACTTCGGCCTAGGAGTTTCTACGATAATCGCCCTGCGGGTCCAGGTAGCCCTTTTAAGGATTAGGGTGCAGGGATCAGGGTTAAGGGCTTACGCCTAAACCCAAAAACCCTAAACCCTCAAACCTGCTAAAACCTAAACCCTAAACCCTAAACCCTCAAACCTGCTAAAACCTTCTCTGAAGCCATCAAGGCCGAACTGCCCCAACGGCTGCATGTACCTCCCTTTTAGGGCACTGGGTTTAGGGTTTAGGGTTTAGGGTTTAGGAGGGGGCCGTACTATTTTGGGGGGGATCTAGACAGGGACCGTAATTTAGAGAAATGGGGCTTTCCGAAAATAGGGGACCCTAATATAGCACACAAAATAGTAGGATGCTTATTATAAGGACCCCAAAATAAGTTACCCCTCAGTTTCGGAAATTCCCAAATGATGCTGCACTGAGTCGGTGCCTCAGCCGTGTTCATCAAGGATGTCGTCGAGGAAAAGACCACGCCGACCCTTGGTGCTAAGCAAACCCAAAGGCTCCATGTACCTTTATAGTAGTTGCTTAAGCCTTCTACTATAAAGGTACATGGAGCCTTTAAGAAACACTCCCTCAACCCATCATGACATACTTTGCGGCTGGGGTCCCTGTGAATCCCATAATACCAAGGCTTGTATAACGAGGACCTACAGAACAGTAGGATATGGTTCATAGTTTAGGTTGTACGCTTTAGAAGGGTAACGGTAGATGTGAGTGCAGTAACTTCTTCCGAATTCGAAACCAGAGGTGCGAATGCGGAGAGACACTGCAAGGTCACCGAGAACTGCCGCTACAACAGCCTCTTGCAGGCGCCGTAAGAGGAGCGGCAGTAGAGGATCCTGCTATACTTGTAACAGCTGTTCTTCCGTACTGATGCTTCGATGTCTGGGTCCCATAGAATCCGAAGTAAGTACCTACATAGTAGAATGTAGCATTTTTAAGTAGGACTTACGAACTTACTGATATGCTTTGGGTATCCCTTAAACCCTAAACCCCCAAACCCTCGGATCCTTTGGGGTCAAGGCACATCGGTGCTTCATCCGCCCGCCGCATCACATTCTCGGTGCCGACAACATTCACACGCTCGAAGTCCTTAGGGTTTTCTGTTTTAAAGCGCAGTGGCACCTCTTTCTGTCGTTACCCTAAGGGTCCATGGACCCAAGTAGTATATACTTTGGCCCCAAAAAGCACCTTTAATAAAAGGCCAAAGTATATACTTTTTGGGTACATGGACCCTTACCCTAAGGGTCCATGTACCCAAACAGTATATACTTTGGCCTTAATGTAGTCCATATATAGATACTTTGGGGCCAATGTATATACTATTTAGGCACATGGACCCTTAGGGTTAGGGAATTAGGGCTTAGGGCTTAGGGCTCAGGAAGTCCTCAGGTTAATGCCGTACGGAAGATCGTATTTCCGTCGTTCAGGTGCAGAAGCTGAAATCAAGCATTTTTTAGGGCTTCGGGGTTCAGGGTTTAGGGTTTAGGGTTTATAAGGTTTAGGGTTTAGGGTTTAGGGGTTTAGGGTTTAGGGTTTAGGGTTTAGGGGCATGCTTTCGCTGCCGCAGTAAAAGATGAGGGTGTCTAAAGCCAGGGCTGGCAGTTCGCAAGAATGGACGGATGGCTCCCTAAACCCTAAACCCTAAACCCTAAACCTTATAAACCCCTAAACCCTAAACCCTAAACCCTAAACCCTAAACCCCAAACCGTAGGCACCTCTTGGAGCTCTCTAGTTGCTGGTGCTTCGCATGGACGGACCCTAAGCCCTAGATCCTTCAACCCTGCGGTTTCATCCTGAACCCTGTCCTACGTCCTAAATCCTTAAGAACCCCAAAACGGAAGTTCGGGTTTAGGGTTTAGCGTTTAGGGTTTAGGGTTTAGGGTTCAGGGGGTTACTTGGAGGGTCGGGGGACTTACCAAATGGTTATTTTGTAGACTTATAAGTACTATAAGCCCAATTTGGGTCCCTTTTAGGGTCCTTATAAGTCTACTTATTGCCTACTTACTAAGTCTCCCGACCCTCCAAGTAAACCCCTAAACCCTAAACCCTGAATCCCAAAGACTAAACCCTAAACCCTCAATCCTAAACCCTAAACCCCAAACCCCTAACCCCCAAAACCGTGAATCCCAATAGCATATACTTTGGCCTTAAAGCAGTCCCTATATAGGTGCTTTGGGGCCAAAGTATATATTATTTGGGTACATGGCCCTTAAGGTACTACAGTTCATATAGAAAGTTATTTAGGTAGGTTTTAGGGTTTAGGGGTATCTTGTGGCCTCCTTACTAAAGTTCATATCGAAACCCAAACAGTTAAAGCCCTAAGAGCCAACCGGAAGAACGCCAAGCCTTATTAAACCCTAAACCCTAAACCCCGTATTAGACCCCGAACCCTGAGTCCCATCTTAGCATCGTAAGCTCAGCTTTAGCAGCTACGTGTTTGAGGTTAGGGTATTATAATTATAAGGGGATCTATAGGGTTTAGGGTTCCTTTAAAAGGATCTATAAGGGATCTGTAGGGTTCAGGGTTCAGGGTTCCTTTAAAGGGATCTATAAGGGATCTATGGAGGTAGGGTATCGGGTTCCTTTAAAGGGACCTTTCGGGCTTGTTTTAGGGCTTAGGAGGTTAGGTTGTAGGGTTCCGGGTTTGGGGTTACCCTCAAAGTTGATACTTGAAACCTAAGCCTCATGCTCTAAACCCTAAACCATAAACCCTGAACGCTAAACCCTAAACCAGAGAAAAGGATGCCCCTGTAGCCTTCGTCACAGGCTTGTGGGTGGCCTTCTATCTTTGAACTGGGACCTGTAAAGAGCAGGGCCCTACATAAAGGCTCATAGGTAGGTTCTAAACAGGTAGCCATACTGATAAACCTGGTAAATACAACAATCGTTAAGTTACTTCGAACTGTACTTACTATGTCCCATGAAACTCCATCCTAAGCCCTAAACCCTGAAACCCTACACCTACACCCTACCTACACCCAAACAACTCTCATGCAGATGGCCCGGAATTTCTTGAATCTGCCCTTGAACAAACCAAGGATTTCCCAGGGTTTAGAGCATGGAGTTTAGGGTTTAGGCAGGGGTTTAGGGCTTAGGGTTTTGGGGGCTCTTGATTCTTGAATTTAGGGCTTGAGGTTTTTGGATTTAGGGTTCGTGGCTGAAGGTCTGCAGGTGTCGGCTGAATTGTCAACCTTTTGTCATGGCGTAATTAGAAGCCCCAGACCACCGGAAGGATCTGAAAAGTAGATCCCCTAATTTGAGACCTTATACTGCTACTACGGGTACTTTGAAGGAACCCCTAAACCCTAAACCCCAAACCCTAAAACCCCAAAACCATAAAACCCTAAACCCTAAATCCCCTTCAGGGATCCACTTTTAAGGAGCCCCTTTTATGGGATCTATGTTTTTGATCCTTCCGGTGGTCTGGGGCGTTCACAGGATTGAACCCCATAAACCCCAACACCCAGAGCCCTTCTCAAGCCTAAGCCCTTAAACCCTAAACCCCTTAAGTTTAGGGTTTAGGGTTTAGGGGTTTAGGGTTTAGGGTTTAGGGTTTAGGGTTTAGGGGTTTAGGGTCTAGGGTTTAGGGCCACTAACCCCCCCTAAACCCAAAGCCCCAAGCACCAAAACCCTAAACCCTTGAACCCCGAAGCCCTAAAATCCTAAACCCTAAATTGAACACGTTTAAAGCACCTCGGAGCTAGTGGGACTTTCTGCCTGGACGCATTAACGGATGAAAGCGGTGGACCAACATCACTGTCCTACCTAGAGGCTTATACCCTACCCTTTTTGGAGGGTAGCTAGTTTTATGGTTAGGATCTGCTATATACATAAGTAGATACCCTGAAAAAGCGGTAGGGTATGACCCTACAGGTAGGGTACCTTTTGTAGCCTTGGATCCTTTCCGAGTCTGGATGTTGAGGTAGTATTGAGGGCATGGGTATTGCTCCTTATCCCTCTACTAGGGTGCAGATGTGAACTCTCTGTGCGCCTTTTCCGCTTAGGGCAAGATTAGGATTCTCTGTTTGGGGCCTACTGCAGTCGGGTTACTTATTACAGGTTGTCCTGGACGCCCCATCCCTCAACCATATGGCAGGAGAGAGCGTCAGAATCTTTGTAGAAGTCGAGGTTGGGTGCCTGGAGCGCAGCTGTGTGAATGATGGATCTGCATGCCTGCGTCAGTGAAACCCTATAAACCCTAAACCCTAACCTAAACCCTAAACCCTAAACCCTAAACACTAATTAAACCCTAAACCCTCAACCCTAAACCCTAAAACCAATGGTTTCAGCCGGATGCACGGAGATTCAGGCTTTGGGGTTCGAGCACGACATCCTCAGAGAAACCCTCGAACCCAACTTAAACACCTATCCGTTAGTTACGCAACTCCAGCAGAACCTTGCATTGGGTTTAGGGTTTAGGGTCTAGGGTTTAGGGTTTAGGGTTTAGCCCACTGTTACATCCCACCTGCAGCTCCAAACCCTACAAAGTACCAGGTTGTGGCTACTTCACTAGAGTCTTAGAAGGTCTAACCCTTCAAACAGGAGGGAATTTCGGATCCACAAATAACCACCAAAAAAACTGAGGCTCACCTCGCTTGCCGCGGCCACAGCAGCTGCATCTGACACGCAGCCGAGGAAGTCGGTACTCAGAAGGCAGAAAATAGTTTAGGGTTCAGGGTTTAGTGCTTCGGTTCCTTTAACTTTAACCCCACTTGAAGCTTCTTGGGGCTTTTAGGGTTTAGGGTTTAGGGTTTAGGGTTTAGATGAGGTAACTACTAAACTACGCTTATTATAGTTACTTATAACCCCGATGAAGGTATTCACCACTCCATACTTACTAAGTCCCATGAGCCTCCAAGCAAGGTAGGTACGATTTGTAACGGTAAGTTACTCTACAAAACCCGAACCAGAAGAGACGGATTGCAAAACGAAGCCTAATTCCGACAAGCGTCGTTTCGGCAGAGACAAGGTCCATCCCAACCGCCTGCACCGCCCGGCCGTTCCCTAAACCCTAAACCACCGAAAACCCTACAGTAGAAATCCAAAAGTTGGAAACCCAACAGCCTCAATCCCTAAGAGTAATGAGCAGGGAATCCCAGCACGAATTGTCATTAATCCGGTTTCCAACTTTTCGGGGTTTACTCTAAGCCTTAAGCCCACTACTTAGGATATCGAGAGGAGGTGCCATGATTTTCGGTGCAGGGCCCGAGGTAGGGAGTTCGTTTCTTGCCCCAGGGCCAAAACAGCCTAACGCAGGTTTAGGGTTTAGGGTTGAGTAGGGGTTTAGGGGTTTAGGGTTTAGGGTTTAGGGTAGGTGGAGCCCAGGGGTTTTGATGGTGCTTTCAAGGAAAGCAGCAGGAGGCTGGCCCACTTGTAAACCTACATGTGAAGTCTTCCCACGATCATCCAGCCAGCACCGACCACACACCCGGCACCTCACCGTTAAGCTTTGTTGGGATTTAGGATTCAGGGCCGCAGGTTCAGGGTCGGCATTTAAATTTGGTTGAGGTATACCCTGAAGAACCGAACTGTATGTGTGTGTATATATGTTTATATACTTTCAAATCTTTTTATACACCTACTTACTTACTCAGAGAGAAGCTTCAGTAGCAGGGCATATGACTACTAACTACTCGATACGCTACCGTGGTTTCAAGAGGTTTGGTAAGATCTTCGGGCTTGCCAAGAGCCCAGCTGAAACAAAGAACGAAACGGGAAAACGCTGAACCAGAGCCCCGAAACTCCAAACGCGAAGCGGTCCTAAACCCTAAACCCTAAACCGTAAACCCTGTTTTCGTGTTTAAATTAGGGTTTCTGCTTCAGGGTTTCTGGCTTACGGCCTATCATGTCTGGGCCCATGCCCTAAACCTTTAAGGTCTAAACTGCACCGTGAACCCACGAACCCTAGACCCTAAATGTAAACGCTAGCGTAAGACCCGAAAACCCGAAAACCCGTAACCTAAGACCCTTCAAAAACCCGAAGCCTAAACCCATCTAAACCCCTAAATCCTAAACCTCGCACCCTAAAGCCTACAGTTCTAAACGCCTGGATCCTAAACCTCGCGCCCTAAAACCCCAAAGCCCAGAAGCCGAGACCCGAAACCCTATCAAATTAAAGACCCCTGGACCCTAACCCTAAGGGTCCATGTACCCAAATAGTATACACTTTATGTAGTCCCTATATAGGTACTTTGGGGCCAATGTATACATGGACCCTTAGGGTAAGCTTTAAAAGCTCGAATCCGTCAGCTCAAGCTCAAATGTCCTTATGCACTGACTAACTGGGCCATTCATAACGATTTAAGGTTTAGGATTTAGGGTTGAGGATTTTGGGACAAAGAGTCAGGTGTGCCCTTAACCCTATATTTCACCGGGGGGTTGGAGTTTAGGGTGTATAGTTAAGGGTTTAGGGCAGTAGGGGTTTAGGTTTAGGGTTCGCCAGCGTAGCTTGCCGAAATTTAGGGTAGGCATAGACCCTGCACCCTAAACCCGACACCGACAAACCCAAAAAAAAGAAACGAACGCCTGTGGGCACCGGGCCTTAATTCCACGGGATCGCAGCGTCCGGATCAATGCCGAGCCGAGATATCCAGAACTCCCTTTGGGGGCTAGGGCTTTAGACCCAGAGACTCCAATATCTCTTGATTAAGGAATATACCCTGAATTATAGTAGGATCCCTAATATGATTTAAGGTATATTCCTTAACTAACCCCGTTCACCAGGACTTGACAGGAGTTGAAAGGCGCCGTAACAGGCTTGGGACGGCCGCTTCTCAGGTTGCACAGGCGGTTTAGGGTTTTAGGGTTTAGGGTTTAGGGCTTAGGGTTTAGGGTTTAGGGTTCTCATGGGCACTGAGACGGGTAGTCTTTGAGTTAAAGGACTGGGGTATCGTGAAGACGTGAAGGAGCAAGTGAACAAGGATGCCACCAAACACGACCTTCAGCAGAATGACACGCAAGAGTAGCAACAATCACTGAAAACAGCCACAAGAAGACCTTAAACCCTAAACTCTAAACCTCAAACCCCTGAACCCCAAACCCTCCACCCCTAAACTCCCTAAACCCTCAATCCTAAACCCATAGCATTGTACCACACTGAAGACGTTTAGCGTTTAGGGGTCTAGGGTTTAGCAAGATTGAGGATAATTGTATTTGGGTTGCAGTGGTCTTGTGCGGAGGGCATCATTTCATGTGCTTGCAGTTGGTTCTTACATGCGATGTATATGCATGCATGCCTGCATGCATGGATGTAAGCATGCATGATGTGTGCATGCATGTATGCGTGTATGCGTGTATGCATGAGGCATGAGCATATTGGTGTCTTGATGTGTGTGTGTGTGCAGAGTGTTTTAACCCTGAGCTCCGACGCAAATTGCAGTTCGCTATAGAACCTTTATCAAGCCACACAGGACCGACGTTGATGTAATCAAAAACTTGTCGCGCCCTTAAAATCCCGTGGAACCCGTATAGAACCCATATACACTTACAGGCCTGTAAGCAGCCTTCTCGAAGCCCTAGACAAGCCTTCTACAACCGGGACCAGTAAGCCCCAAAGAAGAAAGCCCAAGGCACCTGTGACAAGAATAGGGGCCGCGTTCTGCAAGGCGGACGTAATCTGAGGGAAAATCCGGGGGCTCTCTGACCCTAAGGGTCCATGTGCCCAAATAGTATATACTTTGGCCTTAATGTATTCTCTATATAGGTACTTTAGGGCCAATGTATATACTGTTTGGGCACATGGACCCTTAGGGTGAATGAGGCTTTAGGGCTTAAAAGGCTAGGAATTGGATTAGGGATTTGTGGTGCGGGGAGTTTCGAAATCACATTATTTTACATAGCTATGCAGGGACCGTGACGGAGTACGGCTACTTAATGAGCAGACTTGCGTAGTGAGTGCGGCAAATGTAGCGACATCTATTTATGGCCATAACGAAGGTGCTTAGAACCCGAAGTATAGCAACCCATGAACCTTCAAGCAGAGTATAGCAGCACAATACCCTTGCGGCTGGCTGGCTGAAAGACTTGGCTTGCGAATCCCCTCCTTGTGTAGCTGAGCGTCTCCAAGCAAGGAGTTTTAGACTGACCGAAGCCGTGTTAAGTCTCTGAATGTATGCGCTGGCCTACATGTCCTGACAAGCTCATGTGGACGCTTATTTGCAGCTCCCCTTCTGGGCTACCTTGTTTACTTGTTTTCTCATTATACCCTAAACCCTAAACCCTAAACCCTAAACCCTAAACCCAATAGCAGCCCAAACGGAAAGTGAGCTGAATATGAACTTGCCCTAAGGATCCATGTATAGGGTTCCTTTAAGGGTTCCTTTAAAGGGCTTAGGGTTTAGGGTTTAGGGTTTAGGGTTCCCTAAGGATCCATGTACCCAAATAGTAGAACATTGGCCCCAAAGTACCTATATAAGGACTACATTAAGGCCAATGTTCTACTGCTTGGGTACATGGACCCTTAGGGTTGGTGAACAAAAACCGACGTTGCAATCCAGGGTCGTGATTACTTAAAGGACCCGGTTTAGGGGTTTAGGGTTTAGGGGACCTTGCGACTCAGCAACTTAGGGCTGTGAGAAAGGTAACTATATACATTTATCATTGCTTATTGAGACTACTTAGAACTGTACCTGCTAAGTCCCGTGAACCTCCAAGTGCAGGTCTGTCAATTTGAGGAACTTCAAGTTGTAATGCGCGCTGTATATCACGTTGGAATCGCTGTAATGTAGGGGCCTTATAATTAGAATAGGGTTTTGGGGTATAGTATGGCATAATGGTGATAAGGACCCCCCCCCAAATGGTATAATGAGGTAATTACTTAGGCAAGTATATTATGGGTTTCTCACAAAGTTTTATGAGGGCTTGTTATAGGACCTTGCAAGTGGCTTATGAGTTCTGATGTGATAGGTTTTTACAGGCTCTGTTCAAGCGTTTAAGATTTCGGAAGCTTTGTCGAACACATCCCATCGCAAATCAAAGCGCTGCGATTGTAAACGGTCTGCTATAATGGACTCTAGAATATAAGAAAGGCCTGTGTCAAAGCTGCAAATTGCTGAGAAGCCGGATGCATACCACACAAGCCCGCAGACGACAACCCCCTCAACAAACCCTAAACCCTAAACCCTAAGCCCTAAACCAGCACAACCGAGTTCAAGCTTAGCCCTAAGGCAACATAGCCTCGTCAAGAGTGCCCTCGGCATCCAGTCGTTCAAGCCTAAGTCCGCAGGAGGGCGCACTTCGGGTCTACATACCCTACGGCTCCATGTAGCTATATGATATATATATATATATATATGTATATATATATATATATATTAGAGTATATACTTAAGCCTAGTTCCAGGAGTTCCTACATAGGTGCTTTAAGTTACTTAATGACTTAAGGCCTGTAGGGCCTAATTATATACTGTATACGTACATCTAGGGCATCAACATGCAATTGGCAATAGGAAACCTCACGTTAAAGCAGCCCCAAGATGCAGCCCCGAGGCGTCGTTTCGATGCAGCTGCGTTTGGCCTCTTCCCAAGAACGTAGTGCCGTCTCATCCTCGCCCAGCAAGAAATACCTGAAAGTACAATCCCAAGCAAATCTATTACTTACAGGCACAGGGTTTTAGAAAAGTGTCATATAGTCTTATTTGGTTTGCTTAAGGGTATTTGAAAGGCTTACTACACGGGCCGTCATTCGAATGGGTTTTGGGGTATGCATGCGTATGCTCTTCGTAAAACGGAGAATAGAAGGGTCTTCTCTTACTAGTCACTCAGTCCCTGTAGAGCACACTGAAACACTGAATTCCAAAAACCTGCAACCCAAACTGGAAAAAAAAACCAAACCCTAAACCTTGAACCCTAAACCCTGAACCCTCATTGCAAAAACCCTAAACCCTAAACCCAGTTGCAAAAACTGCCCCCAAAGGCCCGAGCCCGTGGGACTCAGTGATCAGGCCTTGGCTTAGGGGCTCAGCGCCAAAAGCATCGTGGGCTGAGGGCCTAGGGGGTTTAGGGTTTAGGGTCCACAGCGAAACCCAGAAAATTGGAACACAGGTTTCGGAGGATTAGTGCGACTGTTGATGACTTGAACCCTGCATTAACTTCACGACCGTGAACTATGGGAATTGTGGTCTATTCCTTATTAAGGGTAATGCAAGCTTTCTATCATCAACCGTAGGTTTAGGAGGATCCCTTATGCTTTACCTTAAGGGCATGCGGATAATGATGTTCCAACTTTCTGGCTTCCACTGCCCTAAACCCTAAACCCTAAACCGTAAGCCCCAAACCCCTAAACCCCTAAACCCTAAACCCTAACCCCAAACCCAGAACCCTAAACCCCAAACCCCCAAACCCTAAACTCTAAACCGCAGGTTGAGGCATGACTAGAAGCCACAAAGCGGAACCTCAGCCTTACAAACCCTTAAACCCTAAACCCTAAACCCCTGAACCCTAAAGTTGAGGGTTCAGGGATTTAGGGTTTAGGGATTTAGGGTTTAGGGTTTTACGGTTTAGGGATTT